>CAUYPK010161155.1:0-87791 GCA_963574355.1 Loris lydekkerianus | reverse complement strand
TTGCTGGATCTTTGTAGGGACTGACCCTGTGTAGTTCCTCTGGGGCTGCTGTAGTTAGGGGATTCTGGTTGTGGAAGCAGCTCTGGTGGGTGACACACCCAGATCCAGCAACAGGTTTGGAGGTGGTGTGCACAGTTCTGGGAGTGCCTGGTGCCCAGTGACTTTGGCACAGAGAGCCCAAGGCTCCAGCAGTCTCTGGCCAGGAGAAGGGCTCTGCACAGAGCAGAGAGGGCTACATAGGGCACGTGGCTACCAGTGTCCCTGGCCAGATGAGTGGGCTGGTGTGGAGGCAAGGAGGGTACAGGAGGCAGGACTTAGGGTTGTGCGGCTTCCACAGTTCCTGGTCAGGGCATGTGGAGGCCCGGTAGGTGTGGGTCATGGCCCAGCTCTTATGGAGGTCCGGGCAGCACCAAGCCTAGGAGTTTGAGGTTGGTGTAAGCTGTGACACCACGGCATTCTATCCAGGGCAGCAGCCCAAGGCTCCAGTGTGCCAAAACTAGCTCACTCTGCCCCTAAGGATTAAGGCTGTAAGGCAGCTCAGTCCCCGCCTTTAGGCTGCTCAGTCACTAGGTTACTACTTCTTGCCCCATCCTTGCTCTGGGACCCTGAGGTTGGAGCTTGCCGGGGCAGTTCTCTCACAATGGCTTCCTGAGCCCAGCTCTGTGGCTCAGTCTGGGGCTCCAGACAATGCCCAAAGTTCTCCACACTCCTGCTCAAGCTCTCCGCATGGCAGTTCAACCAAGTGCCAAGTCCAAAAACACCAAAACAGTTCACAGGTAAGGCCTTTCCGGTTTGCAGTCTCACTGCTGCTTGTACTTATGGTTGCTGGTGGGATTAGGTCGATCGAACACACGCAACCGCTTGCCAGTTTTCCCCTGTTTTTGTCCTCCTCTTGGGGTCCAGAAGTCCCTTGCTGACTCCCTGTATCTTCAAAGGGATGATTATAGGCAGATCCCACCAGCCAGAGATGCCTGGAGTCTTATCTCCCCAGACTCACTGTGCCCAGTTACAGGGAAGCTGTTACTCGGCCACCATCTTTTTACCACTGTTATATTTGAGAGCACCCTGCAGCAAGGTGGCCCAGGCCCGTCTTAACTTTTCTACTGCAAAATATACAATTGGACTACTTTTCATCCCTACTTCTCTTTCACAGAGAATAACACTAGAAACTGAACTCTGGCATTAGGAATGTGTGTTTCATGGCTCCCACCATGACCAGGCTGGAAACAAACTCCACTGGCCTGAGATTGAGGGAGGTTGTGTGACACCTGAAGAGAAGTTTCTTAAATCATCTTCATGGCAAAGGGAGACTCATTACTTATTTTTATGAGAAACGTGAATTTAAAGTTCATACTTTAATTCTAATAGAGTTCTAGCCTTCCTTAGTTTTTCTGCCTTATTTAAATATCAATTATATAAATAAGAGCTTATGAGGTTCTTTTTCTTTTCTCTCTGAGGTCACAGAGTTCCTGTGGTCCTTAGCTTTGCATTTATGGAGCATCTGCTGTGCCTCCTTCCCCTCTTCTGGTTTCATGCTGTAGTTTCCAGGATGTCAAGAAAGATCTTCATTCTCAATTCTTCAAGCTGCAAAAACAGCCATAGATGCATATGGATTCCAGCACAGTGAGACAGTTGCCCGTGACTAGTATAGTCTGGCCTGGCTCAGGTCAGTCTGTCCCTCAGGCTCTCACCCTCACTGTCGACCATTACAAACCCCTCCTTTTAGATAATATATTTGCTTCTTTAGGTTCCTGAAGATCATTCCTAGTCAACAGCGATTCCTCCCTGAAAAGAACAGAAATCAGCGGCAAAGTTCTTTTTGGCACCAAGTCATCACGTTATGTTCATGGTAACCACCAACCCCCTGGGAACTGAATGACTTCTTTTTTGTTTCCATGGAAGGAGGCAAACATCAGCACAACTGGGATTTCATTTTATTATTTTTGTGGATTTTTTTTTTTCAAGCTGTCAACTGTGCTTAATGTTTTTGAGTTACCACCACCTCTGCCGCTTCCTCTCCCAGGGCTCTGCAGGTGCTGCTTTCATGACGCTGCCTTCCCTGGCCACAAAGCCTCCACCGTGTCTTGAAACTCAGGGGAGTCAGGTTGTACCGTCAACCCCAGTAGGTTATCCTCCCGAGGAGTGATAAATCTGCTGTCCACACAATAGGGAGAAAATATATCAGATGCTGCTCATTCTATTCGGGTCACAGCTTCCATTCTCAGATTAGCAGAGGAGACTTTTTTAACTGTTATTTTTCCATTTGACAGAAGAACTAGTGGATGAGAGGAACACTTGGATCTAAGCCAAGCTCCTGAAAGGTGGGCTTTGGAAAGCAGCCACGTGAATAGCACCGTCCAAGTGTTAGTTCTAAACAACTCAGGCATAGTAACCCCACAGACACAAAGAGGGAAGCAGAATGTTATGAATAAGCGTGCAGAATGCTACAGTGCACCCTTCAGGGCCGGGGATCTGAATATAAAATCAGAGGTGACTCATTCAAGAGAGGGGCGACCAAGTAGTAAGAGCGGGAAGAACACAAGTCCCTTTCTCCCTAAACTGCTTTGCCCTTTGCCATTAACTTCACCTCTTTGCAGGCTCTGTAGAGCCCAGGCAGGTGAAGAGCAAGGTCCAGCTTCTTCTGTGGTAGTTTTGTAAGGATCCAGCTGACCTTCAATGTTGTGAAGATGGCAGGATCCTGGGGCAAGCCTGGGAGGCTTTCTCTATGAAGCTTGGGTTATCTGGAGTCCTCACCACACGTAATTGTCATAGGGAGTTGTGTCTGTCTCTCACATGTATGACAGAAGAGCTGAGAAAGACACAGAGTCACAAATTAGTCCTAAAGCTATCAAGAGCAAGGGGAAGCAATCGCTTTTGTCCTTTGCTGCTTTGGGGTTCCAAAGAAATATTAAAAGGAAAGCGCAGACCTGGTCCAGAGTCAGGTTCTGAAAACAGACTACTTGCTGACTATAAGCATCACGCCGATTACTCGGGTGAAGAGTCCATCACAGCTATGGAAGACCCAAGGAGTGGCTGTCAAGTCTAGCTGTGTGTCAGAATTACCTGGTAGCCCAGGCCCCACTTTGGACCCATCAAATCAGAATCTTATGAAAATGGTCCAATTTTTATGTTGTTTTTTTTTCTGTTCCATGTTCATTTTTAAAGCTCCTCTTTTTATTGTGGTCTACAGCTGGGACTGAGGGCCACCTCTCTAGGACAGGCCCATGACAGTTTCAGAAAAATGGTGGTGTTACTTCCAGAAGAGGATAGGTCCAGGCACAGCTGTGAGATATCGGGAGCACCTGTTTTCCTTCCCATCCACAAGCCCACACTACAAGACCCTTGAGCACTGGTTTCTCCACCCAGACTCACTCCTTATACTTCAAGAAAAAATCAAGCTGTTTTGTCTGGGAATATGAACTTGGCCCAAGGCTCATTACATGGATAGAGAGAGAATAGATGAATCAGTCTCCATCAGCAAGATCATAGCTGGAACCACCACAACAAGAATAGAGGGATAAAGAGAATAGAGGTTGAGGGCAGCACCTGTGGCTCAAAGGAGTAGGGCACCGGCCCCATATGCCGGAGGTGGTAGGTTCAAACCCAGCGCCGGCCAGAAACTGCAAAAAAAAAAAAAAAAGAATAGAGGTTGGTTGATACAAGACAGTCAGGAGGAAAATTAGGTTTAAGGAGTATAAGAAAGAGGGAACAGCATCAGATAACAAATTACAATCACTATGATCTGCTTTATAGCCCATGTAGGTAGAGGTGTTACACAGTAGTACCCAATGTGAGTTTTACAATTAAAAAAAAAAATTATTCCTATTTTGTTATCTGTACATTCCCAGGATGAACACTGATTTTTTTTGAAAAATAGAGAAATAGTAGATTAGAAACAGGTTCAGTTTTTCATGTCAAGATGATCAAGTCTTTTAAATGTTAGTCTATTGGTAGGAAATATTCATCATATGTTACATTTGGTGAAGGGAAATGGCTGGGAGAGCTCTTAGTCTTGACTTTATATGGCCCCAAGCCCACCGTGTCATAAGAGGCTGGGTGAATGATGAGGAGTATGGGTGGGTCAAACAAAAATCAGAGCAATAACTGGAAAACAAATTTAGCTGAAAGAGTCTTTTATGTGAAGGATGAGCTTGGCAATGTCAGGTTCTTAGAAATCTTTTAGCTATGGAAGAAAAGAGGTGGGAATTAATCCAGATAAAAAATGATTGCTTCACCTTTTTGAAAAGGTAGTATACTTGTGAGCAGTCTAAATGTTATTAATACCCTGACAACTGTCTCCTGTCAAGTTGTTCTTTAATGAGACTCTATAACAAGAAATGCATGTAGGGGCTGCCATTTTGATATTCTGGCCCTGTGACATCTGTGTTCAAAGGAAAGCAGAGGTGGATCCAGGATGACCCTGTGTCAAATTTTGACCATTCCAACAGCCATCTTTTACCCTTTAATGGAGAATGCTCATTCTTCTATTTGTGAAGCAGTGGTTTGTAAAATCCTGGACCCAGTGGGAACCTCAAGGAGTCATTTAATTTGTTCCCAAATCATTGAGAATTGTGACAAAAAGGTGGGAAAATTGTTTCACCAATCTATAAAGGTTCTCTTTAAAGGCTTGGAAAGTGGGAGAGTCCTCAGTTGCCTTGAGTCTGCACCATGTAGAGCCTCTTCCTTCCCCTGACATTCAGGGCCACAGCAAAGAGTCAATCGTGGTCACCACAGCACCTCCTTGCAGTCTCCAACCCATCTGAGCCACCTCTCAGACTTTGCCTACCCACGGGTCAAGTATTTGCAAAACAGAAGCTAGGAAGGTGTGTTTCTGGAAGGGACACGTCCTTTGCTGTGCAGACTTTTACTGCACTTGATGCTCCTGACCTAGAATATAGTTTCTCAAATCAGGCTCTGGCCTTTCAAGCTTTTGTCCTAAAATAATTCCATGTGACTGTGAAATTAATGACATGAACAAAAAGGAGACTGTACAACCTTCTCATCCAGGAAAAATAATTCTAGGCGCTTCCAAGAGAGAAGATTGTCTGGATTCAATAAATTATAAACCATGGGTATAGTAAATCTGACATTCTGTGGTCAGCAGTGGGGATGGATTGTTTGGGTTTTGCCTAGGTTTTCCTTTCTTAGCGGCAAAGTTTAGAAACATAACAAGTAAAGCAGGGGAGAGTAGCCTGTCTGTGCACTGCTCGGAGAGTGTTCTTTCCTCTGTCCTGCGGTATGAGGAGATGTGGAGGCAGCACCGTGGTGTGGAAGGCAGGGCTTCCCAGAGCAGGGGAGGAGTGACTGCCATGGGTCCCCCTGCCACCAGGTGCAGCCAGCTGTTTTTGGGGGGATAAGGGGTGTCCTTTTGTGCCTGTGGCCTCTGGCATTTGGGTTTGCCTTTTCATTAAGGCAGCTGCTGACTTACCAAGACAGGCTGTCAGGATCACTGAACTGGGGAAGCCACCCTCTCTGATGGTGTACTTTCCTTCCTTTTTTCTGAATTTCATTAAAATTCTATTTCATGATTTCAGTTTTTAACGCTATCCCAAGATGCCCGTGAAACACTGAGGATATAGCCTTCTCCCAAATGCATTTATGTAAGAGACCTGCACTGTCCCAGTTGAGCTGCCCCTGACTCACCCAGAACATCTGCAGTGGTTCTCAACCTTCCTAATGCCGCGACCCTTTAATACAGTTCCTCATGTTGTGGTGACCCACCAACTATGAAATTATTTTTGTTGCTACTTCGTAACTGTAATTTTGCTACTGTTATGAAACATAATGTAAATATCTGATATGCAGGATGTGTTTTCTGATGGTCTTAGGGGTCGCGACCCACAGGTTGAGAACCGCTGAGATTCTAGAGGGAAAACCTCTCCAACGAAGCTCTCTGTAATCAGGAGCTGGGGCACATCTGACCATTGGTTTTAGATTCATATTAACCACCCCATCTGGAGTAGGTGTCAAAAGAATGATACCTTATTCTTGCATAGTATTTTCATACCCTGAGGTTGAGAGCCACAGGAAGTAGTTAGTGTCTGTTTAGCCCAGGCAAGGCAGGATTTGGCAGTTACCTGCTTGAGGACTGGAGTATCTGATCCAAGAAAGGTGGTAAAAAAGAAAGTTAAGTGTCCCGCATTGATCTCTTCATGTTTTCACACCTAACTTGAGGGATTAGGATGGCTGTGGTGTGATTGTTAGATTCTCCTTGTCTCATTCCCTGGATCTGACTCTTAATCACAAATCATGCCAATCAGTGGGTAGTGCCTGTGGCTCAAGAAGTCGGGCATTTGGCACCATATACCTGGGGTGGTGGGTTCAGACTGGCCCTGGCCAAAACAGCAAAAAAAAAAAAAAAAAAGCCTACCAGTGAACGTGCCCTTCCCACCCCTGGACTAAATTTTCTAATTTCTGATGTGCTACAGCAAAAGTCCTTCTTTATCCATCATTAAAGACTAAACATTGTCCCTGTTCCCAGGTGGTTACGATCTAAGACCTGTTTGGAAGATGTTCCCATCAATTCCTTTGGTGTCATTTGGGCTGGAGAGGCATTGTCCAGCTCTGTCCACTCCTTGTAGAAAAGCGGGTTGCTTTTCGGGGTCTTTGGAGTTTGAGAAGAAGCATTCAAACTCTGCTGGCCTGTGGCAGTAGGGAAAGTGGACCTGGGGTCTCCTAGCTGAGGGAGGCAGCCTTGGTAAGCGTGGAAGACTGTAGAATCAAGTGTCCAGAAACAAGAACGGGTCCAAAGTGAAGAGCCACAAGGGTGTGTCAGAGGAGCCAGTGGGGTTGACACCCAAGCAGGAGTGAATCCCTGGGGCGAGAGAGATTCCCTGTGGGGCCCAGCACTAAGCCTGAGGGAGGTGTAAGGAGTGGCTCAGGTCTCTTAAATAAAGGCTACCTCTCTGGGATCTCCACACACCACCAGCGTGGGGCTACGCTCTGGAGTTGGTGCCTAAAGCACAGGTGCCAAATGGTGTCCCCATCTGCCTTTCGGGGGAGCAAAGTCATTTACTGGGGATCCTGACAATTCAGTCATACCCATGAGCAACTGTAGGTTGAAGGAACAGACTGAACACTTTTACAGCGCTCCACGTCACCCACACGTGTACGCTTTCATTGAGATGATGATATAATAGAGTTAAAGAAAAGTTTAGAGAAGGAAAACGCCCAGTGGTCCTGCAATCAACTCCATGGGTATTTCATTTTTATAGGTTTCCTTATTATTACACATGTATAAATAATTGAAGGCATTGTGTATTCTACTTTTTTCACAGGGGCATATCAAAAACATTTTTCTGCGTTTCCACATAGCCTTTGTCATTGTTGTCTTAATGGTCGTGGAATAGAACATCCTGAAGAAGCCTCATGATTTACTAGATAATTTAGCAGAGGGGGAATATTTAGATTCTTTCCAAGTTTTTTTCTTTTGCTGCTTCTCCCATTATAATGCTCTTATTGCAGCTGTGTGTGTGTTCTTTTTGATTCTCTTCAATTGTTCCCAGAAGTAGAATTGCTACAGCAAAGGTTATGGGCTTCTTTGCATACATGACCGTATTGCTTCACAAAAGGGTTGTACTTGTGCTACCTGGCGCAGGGTCCTATCAGCTAACTTGCAAGTCTGACAGCATTAAGCTTTTTTCCCACTTTTGCAAAGTTTGTAAATGCAAAATGATATTTCAAAGTTGCTTTAAGTGTCATTTCTTTTATTACTAGAAGAGATGGAATATTTTCCATGTGTTTTAATTTTCTTCTGATATGCATCATTTATTCATATCTTTTGCCTACTTCTTGAGGCTTTTTTCCTTCATTTCAATGAGATCTTAACCCCTTTGTCATAGTGATAAAGTCTTCTGTAGTCTATTAAATGTTGGTGTTTGCATTGTTCTGAAGTTCAATAATTTTGGTACAATCATCTCTTTTATTTCCTTCAAGCCTATCTGTTGCTTCAAAGCATGGATAAGTATTAAGTCTGTAAAGAATGTGTAGATTTTATTCTGTTATATGCTAGTTGTTCTAGAATGTATTTTTTAAATGAAATACTATATTTAACTCTATTATTCATCCATAATCTAGCTTTCTATGTTTCCTGTGGATCTTACTGAATGCTTTTCTGATTTGCTATTCACATATCATAGAGATATGTGTTTAATAATCCTGTCTTGTTTGTGTTGTGCTGAAAATCTGCTTTATCGTATGCTGTATTTTCACATAGTCAGAGATACGTTTATGTTTATGAACTGCCTATATTGTGCTACATTCTGCTTTTTGAACCAGTACCAGCATGAATTAAATAATTTGCTTTGAACCATTTACTAACATGTGGATCTTTTTCAGGATAAAAATTCTATCCTTTTTGTATTTCCAGATTAATCTTACAGCAGTTTTGTTGAATTTCAAACATCCTATTGGAATTTTAATGAAGGTTACATTAAATCTATAAGTTAGGAGAATCAACACTCACAAATACTAGTATTCTCATTCTGTAACAAAGTATACCTTTCCGTTTCATCAAATCAAATTTTATTTTATACAATAAAGTTTTGTGGTTTTATTTTGAAGGTTCCACTTACCTCTAAAAATTCCTTCCTTTTGCTCTCTAACAATTTAATATGTTGTAGCTATTATGAGTAGACTCTTTGATTGCGTTTATTAACTGAATATACTGACTTGTTTTTATTTCTACTGTTAGGTATTATTATTTTGTGCTTATAAGGCATTGTTATTTAGTTGTTACTTGTATCAAAAGAAATCCAAACTTTCTGAACAATGTAAAAAGGCTCCAGTATGTTAGAGAAATGTTGTTCTGTGGCCTTCTAGAAAGAACCCTTTCTTTCTTGGATAGCCAGAAAGAGGCATGGTATGAAAGGGAGAGAAAATTAAAGGACACATTCACACATAGAAAATGACTTCATACCCCACAAGACCGCTCAGAAACATGGCCCCTGAAGCTTAGTTCACTATGTTAGTTTCAGCCAGGAGTCTTCCTGGGGCTTTGAAATACTTCTTAGATCTTGGGACCCCCAATGTGAAATTTAAGGTGCTAGATCATAAAAAAACAATGGTATTGAGATCTGCAATCTTGAAACATTCATGTGTAGCTGGATAGAAGCACAGTCCCCTGCCCTCCTTAGTTGCTATATCTGTTTTATCTTACTATGAGGCTGTGTCCTGTGGGAACTACCAAAAGAAATGTCAGTGATGAAAATTAATCTTGAAATTACAGGCGAGATGATTGAATTAATGATCTAGTGGAACAATTCTCCTCTGGACATGACATTAGAACCTTTATCAGCTTTTCCCTGATCCAGCCCCATCCCATGAGGCAGAACTGAATATTCCTCTGCCAGTGGTGTCAGCCAAGGTCACTCATAGTGGAGACAGAACTGCTCTCCTGATAAGGTCTCACAGTCTTGAAGTCTTGACACCCCCACCTTTTCAGGAAAAGATCCACACAATCTTCTATGTAATATATGACATCTTTCTGGAATATTATTCTAGAATTAGTATCAAATAGTGAAGAGAAGACTCAAGTTCAAACCCAAATTCATTGTTTACAAGCCAGCCATGGGAATATTTCTTAACTCTCTGTGCCTCTTTTTTCCCATATGTAAAATGGAGACAAAAGACCACCTCCTCCAATTACTCATTCATTCACTAGGGAAATATTTACTGGGTGCCTCCTACATGCCAGACATTGATATAAATGACATTGATAAAGCAGAGGACACAACATACTCATGAGCTTATATTCTAGGGGAGAGAAGGTAGATTAATATCAAAACTAATAAAGACAGAGATAAGGCAAAAAAAAAGTGATAAAGATGATTGTTCTTTTAAAGGTGTGATTAGAGAAGACTTCTCTAATAAGATGACTCAGCACATAACTGAATAAGAGCCTTAAGAAATGGGAGGATTCCAGACAGAGGGAAGCACATGTGCAAAGGTCCTGTGGCAGGAGCATGCTTATCTAAAAGCTGGAGGAAGACCAGTATGACTGGAACAGAGGGAGTGATGGGTGTGAAACAAAGTCCATCCACTGAGCCAGGCCGTCAGAGCCCCCCATAATCTGCCCACCCTTCACTGGCATCCTGCCATGTTCCCAGCTGTTTGGTTCACTCCCCGCAACACTGGCCAGCGGCTGCTCTGCAAATCCATTGTTTCCCCTTCCCAGGCCTTCACCCCAGCATATTCCTCTTTCTTGAGCCATGTCAATGGTCCTAGCAGAATGCTGTGGTCTACCTTCTCTGTAAAGCCATCCTGTGACACCCTCCTCACCCCCCTAGTCTATGCCTACACTCCTTGTCATCACCTCTCTCCTGCACACACTGTTTCTGTTTGTAGCATGACTTTTAACACACGAATCTGATCTTCCCTACCAAACCACAGAGATGGAGACCATATAGATATAGCTAAGCACCTTCATTATTAAGTCCTGACTCTGAACTTGAAAACTGTATGCCTTTGAGCAAGTTACCGAATTTCACTAAGCCTCAGTTTGTACAGTTATAAAATGGGGTTGATTGCCCTAGTTATTGTGCAGTGCTAAGAAGTAGGGAAGGTGATGCATTGTAACACTTGGTCCAGTTCTGTGCCTGCCATGTGGGCTGAGCTCAACAAGTCCCAGCTAAATCTGCTCACCTCCATGAAGCAGCCAAGGAGATGTCTTCCTGTCCTACCCTTTCTGGTGCTTCCTCTGCAGATTTTGCACAGAGCAATAAAATGAATGTACTATAAAATTAGAGCCAATGAGCTCAGGTTCTTACATTGTCCCTGAGTTCCAATCCCCCCACCAGCCCAATGACTGGGGGAGACAAGACAAAACACTGACCCTTGGGGAGCAACATATTCCTCACATAAAAAAATGAGGAAATTGTTCCTACCTTGAAGACTTGATAAGAATGAGCTATGCTCGTACATAACGCACTTGTGCATGGTGTGCGCTCAAGGGTGATGACTGCCAATTACCAAGGTGATGATCTTCAAAGGTTCTGCAGGAAAAGCCACCCTGCTCTTCTTGTACTGAGGCTAGACTGTTCTCTTACAGCAGCGGCTCTCACAGCACAGGCCCTGGGCCAGCAGCATCAGGGTCACTGGGAGCTTGTTAGAGAGGCAGATTCTCAGGCCTCACTGCGGGCCAACTGCAGCAGGCCGCATGGAGTGGACTCTGGACCATTCCAAGAACCACCACCTTGGAGAAGGGAAGCCATGGGAGGTGAAGGCTCTGCGGGTCTGCAGAGACTGCCCACGCACTCGGGGGTTGAGGGGGATTAAGTCCCTCTGCTTTTCTGGAGGTGCATCATCAGGGGACATGAGGGCCCTGAGATATCTCCAGAAGTGCTAGAGAGGAAGAGCACAAGCAGCTCAGTGCCAATTTGGGGGACCAGCGTCTCTTGACTCTTTACTACTTATAATTACAGAGCTGATAGGAACAAAGAAGAACTGGAGGAAGGTGCGACCCATGGTTAAAAGCAGGAGATATAGTCCAGTCAGCGGTTCCTTAGGAGACATAGGACTGGTTTGGAAGTGCACACCCACAATGCAAAGCATTGGGAGCCATCAATTAACTTGTAATGACACAAGCAGATAGGGCCAGTTTGGGTTGGATTGTCGAGATGTGAAAATTATTTAGTATGTCTAATTTTAACGTAGTGTTGACACATTTGTAAATACAGAAGCGAAAGCTAGTGCAAATTATTTCAAGAAATTTGGAAATATTGTGAGGAGTGTTATAATTCTTACATAGTATCAAAGCCTGGAGAACACTTAAATATCTCTATAGCTGGGGGGGGGGGGGGAGCACAGTCACATTTATATTTAGTTACCAGCTATTTTTGAACATGATCCCACACTTATCTTTTTTCTTTTCTTTAGGCTTGTTGTATGACATGAAAAACCATCTCTTTGACAGATTCTGTTAATCCAAATAGAGTTGAAATAACATTACCCAAGGCCTTAACCTCTACAGCACTTGACCTCCCCTTCCACATTCTTGCTTCTGGGGTTGGAGATGGACACGGGAGAGGGGTGGAAACTCAAGCCAGCCCTTGGGCAGCTGATCTGTAGCTCTGAAGCTCTGAATAAGATGGGGTATGAAGAAGAATGCTAGAATTTCTCTTCATAACTAATTTTTATTTCAAGCTTCGCATTTTCTTTTTATGCATGCTCTTAAAGGGATGTGTGATCAAACAATGTTGACTGTCTCTGAGAACAGGTTAGCATGATGAGAAGAGACTTAAGAGGTAAAAATGTTGATGCCAAAACATTCTACCTGTAGATTTCAGTTTTCCATGCTACCTTCTCATGTCTGACTAGAAGAAATTATAATTCTATCTCATATCATGTCCTTCATTCAGCATAGTAATATGTGAACCAGATTAAAAGAAGAAATAAGAAATACTAGATACTAGCAGTGTTATGCTGGGCCTTGCCTTCCTCTCCCACTGTTTGGGTGACCCCGGGGCAAATAAAGAGCTGCCTGGGGAGACAGAAGATACTAGTGGCCTTTTCAATCCATTTCTGCATAACTGGTTGCCCTTTTAAAGTCCTGGATTTCAGAGCTCTCTCTCCTGGGTAAGGTCTGTGTGGAGAGGACCTGGTTAAGGGAGTGGGCAGGAGGCACATGGGCCTTGATGGGAAAGACTGCAGGGCGCAGAATGTGACCCTCTGTCTCCCTGCTGCACTGCCTTTCTGTCAGAAGGCTGTTGGCTACATCACATTTGTTTCTTTTTCTCACTCTGAACGCTTCTGAGAAGTTTCAAAGGAAGGTAAGCAGTCCTATCTCATTTTCATGCTTCTCTGGTGTAACCGCTCTGGGTTTCTGCCAGGTTCGGCCCCACACACCCTCTCTCAAGGATGTTGCATGATTGTGATCACAAGATTCCGTCCACCCCTAGGCTGGCCACTTGCTTCTAGAATGAATTCCTTGGGAGCTTTGCAATGGGTCTTTAGTTGGTAGTGTATCTCCCAGAATTCTGGCGCAGCTTTGCTCTCAGAGAAGCCAGAGCTGGCAGGCACTGACATTTTCCCTTCTCATTCCCACAGGCTGCACAAGGGGGTGGCCACAGGACCCTGCTGTATGGACATGCAATTCTCCTGAGGCACTCCTTCAGCGGAATGGTAAACACATCTGGGGCCCGCCTGCACCAAAGAGGGAAAAAAACGAAGGGGATGTAGGGGTGGGGAGTACAAGAAATCAGCAATTCCAAGGAAATAGCATGAACAAGTGAAATAGAACTGATTATAGCACATTATTATCTTAGCATTTCCTTAATACCATCTACCTTAGTTTGAAGTTATATATTTGTGTTTGGTTAATGTCTGACTCCCTGCTTCCAACTCCATGAAGAAGAGAACCATGCTTTTTTAAATTTTACTAAACCTAACCCTGTCACGTACAGTGCCTTGACATAATAGATTCTTAATAAATACTTACTGGATGAGTGAATGGTACAATGAGCCATGGAGCAACTAATCTCTATACACAGGGAGAACCAGAATAGAAGTAAAATAAATCATATGGGATATTTGTGAGGTTTCTCCTCTTTTACTGACCTAAAAGAAATTGAATGATACTCATCACCTTCAGTGCTGGAAGAATCTGAAGGTGTTAGGTTAATCCAGAGGCAGGAGGAAGAGGGGGGCAAGGTACCTATATACTTGAGTATAAGCCGAGTTTTTTCAGCACAAAATTTTTGCTGAAAAACCCGAACTCGGCACAAATTTTGTGCCGAAAACACCCGGCTTATACTCGAGTATATATGGTAATCACAGAAAGCTGATCCACTTATTACTAATCAGGGCTTTAGAACCAGAATTGACCAGAATGGTAATAACTCAGTGTAACTTGAAAAGAATTTGCATCTTTGAAATAAATATAATTTGTAAATATAAATACTGCAGACTCTTTGCAGTGTATTAAGAATAATATTATTGGAGATGCCACGTCTCCAATAATGTCACCTCCAATAATGTTTACTCTCAGTTCCTGATCTATTGGTGTAAAGAAGATTTGTCTTTTTTTCTCTAGGCCTAGTGGAAAACTAAGACTTTAATTCAAGACTTTATTTTCACACATTTACACCTGCAGCATGATGCAAAGTTCATCTCAAAGCTTGAGCTACCAAATTGGCAGCAGGAGCAACAGCTGCCTGTTAAATAATTTATTTATTGCAGTATTTTTTGCAGTAAGAAGTTGACCTTTTCAGTCTGAATATTCTTCTGTTAAAGTCCTTCATGGCCAAGACAGAGGACAAAAATGACCAAATGGAAGTGTATCTGAGTAGGAAATGGGGACATTTTTAAGCGTGGGGAAAGTTTATACCCTAACAATTCTGGAATTGTGAGCTGGTAGTTTATCCTTCAGAATTCTATGTTTATCCGTATAAATAAAACCCTACCCCTTCTTTGTACCTACCTCAATAGAATAAACAGAACATCAGGGCTTTGAAACTCAGGTTAATATCCTGCTAGAGATATGAAGGCTTATATTATTTACAGTTAAGTTTACCCTTCCTAAAAAAAAAAAATTCCCACTCACAGTTAACAAACCCTATACTGACTAGCTCCTTTTAACAATAGCTCTGGGAATAAAGCCTGTGAGCTATGACTCGGTAAAATGCAATGATTTTCCATCTTCCTCTTGCAGAAAACTAGAGGTACAGCTCAGAAAACAGGTCCCAAAGGGCCACCTGCTTCCCAGCCTAATTCTAAGATGTATGCTGTGGCCATCAGTGAAGGAGACAGGGAACAGGCTGTGGAGTTCTTTAATAAGTTATTTCAAAAATCATTTTTAAGTTTTATCTGCACATGTTATTTTATAGTCAGAGAACAACATTATTTTTAGAAGTTTTAAAGTTCATAGAAAAATCGAAAAGCAGAAAATAAATAGAAGTGATGGAATCATCCAAGTCCTCTCCCACTCCTCTTCTAAAGTTAATTTCTGTTATTTTGGTGTAATTTCTTTTAGTCTAGTTGCTAAGCATTTACATTTTCATGTACATGTCAACTATATAAATGTACTATGATATACTACTTTTTAGTTCAATGTATTATAAACACTGTTCCATGCTATTATACAATCTTGCTAAATACCCTTGATAACATAATATTCCGTAAAATAGAAGTACCAAAGTCTATCTCACCTTTCCATTATTGCTGATCCTTTATCTTTCATTTATATTGTTCCTCAGAGTATCTTTGAACTAGGCCATCTTTAAACATTTGAATTTCTTTCTAAAACATATAGTCGTATAGTTAAATCACTAGGTCATCAGACTGTATGTGATGTTTTAAATATATTATAAAAGTATCTTCTTAAAAGATCGTACCAGTTAACTTTCCCATGAGTAAGATAAAAGACCCCTAGTGGAAGTAACAAATAGTTGAATTTAACGTGAAGCTAGCTGGTGGGGTGATACTAAGACCCAGAGGAAGAGTGGGACTTCACTAGCATCTGCTTTTCTTTTGCAGTATCTAACATGTTTGACCACATCAAGATCCCACACAGATAAGCTTGCCTTTGATGTAGGTCTACGGGAACATGCCACAGGTAAGTCAGCATTCCCAGACCTCCTGTTCAGTGGGGTCTTGGGCTAAGGGATTTTGAGAAGGACCCTGAATGTGTTACTCATGTGTAGGATTCCCAACCAACCTAGTCAAGAAATAAGTCTGAAAAAATATTGGAGGATAATGTACTAAAGAAAGAACCTGTGATAGAAACACTGGAACTAAGAATGAAGGAAAACATGATGCTTTAACTGCAGCCTGCCAGAATCTCAAAGAAAACTATTTTTAGTCTCGGGGACTGAAATTTAAGTAGACAAATCATTCCTGATAATCAATGATACTAAATAACTGCTGAAAAAAATAAAGGTAATATAATAAAGGCTTAAGAAATGAAATATAATGTCTACATCAAAGGAGTCATCTCGTTTTATTCTGCAAGGAACAAGCTATTAATATTTCTAAAGTAAGTGTTTCCCGACCATTTGTCAGTGACATCCTCTGTCATGTTTTGCTATCCCAATATATCCCCTTTAATATTTTTTATTTGTATTTCTTTGTATTTACTTGCTTTTGTACTTTGAATTTTACAGACAAAATTTATGTCATTGCTCAAAGTAGAAAACTGGTGTTGCTTTTCATAAAAGTAAATATGCTGAAAAGAAACCTTTAGATAACTGAAGAGAGACTGATAATATTAGAAACATATTAATGATATACTAGTTCCAAACTTAAAACTTTTCTCTGATAGAATCAGAAGGCTTAAAAAAAAGTAGTAAAGAGAAAATTTGTTTTACTATATAATTCAGTATCATTGAATTACCTTCTACCTCCTATCCTTTGAGAACCACTAGATTGTTTTTGTTTGTTTGAGTATATTCAAAAATACTGAGTCAAGAAGTGGGTCCTGAAGAACATGCTGACCAAGATGATGAAGGTTCTCTCTGGAAACCATCAATGAAGAACAGTGGACAAACTTAACTACCTATAGAGCAGTAGTATCAAAGAAGGTGCTGATGTTTTGTGGGTTATTCCAAAGACGAGTAGAGCAGTGGCTAGAAGTTGAATGGAGGCACATGTGGAGGAAGTGGAGGAAGCCATTTGGTAACTTCTGCAATTAACCAGCAGAAGAACAGCTGGCCCTGCTGCCTGTGGCTGGGAACATTCTTGGACAATCTGACCATCTGCTGAGGGCATTACATGTGGAATTTCTGCTCCATTTAGAGGTTGAACTAGGTACCAATCAGGATTCTTAGTTGCAAGCAACAGAAATTGATTCAGATTAACTCAAGAAGAATAAGAATATATTGGAAATATCTTGATGAGAACATGCTCGAAAGTTGGAGCCCCAGCCTTGGAATTTGGACAGCAACAAAGGGAGACCAGGGAAGAGAAAACATCCTGGGGTACAACTGTAGAAAGGGTCTAATTAAAATAGTCTAATAATATCATGACATTTTCCCTTTAATAGGCAGAGGATTCCAATGTTGGGTAGCCAAAAAGGGACAAAATTTTATTTTGTTATTCTAAAATTAGGTCAGTTCATAAAGGAAAGATCCAAATTGTCTGATTTTCTAGATGATCTAGGAAAAAAATTGAATTTAAAACTACATGCACCTGCTGTCTCTCTATCTTGCACATGGTATCCTAAGTGTGCCTGGGGGAGAACTTTCCTCTTTCTTCTTCTCATTTTTATACCAAGAAGAGTGGGCCTGCCTCTGCCCATTGTGGGTTTTTTCCTAAAATAAGATTATATTTGAATTTGATTAGAAGTTTTTTTGTTTTCAGCTAAAATGTTATCCTTAAAATAATTCCCCCTAAGGTATTGTCAACCTTTGTTGAAAAATACAAAATTACTGAAGTGCCACGATCGGAATGTAAGTTGGCCTCTAAATATAGACCTGCTGTCAGTCTTGGAGCATGTAATCAGAAAAATCATATATGGTCATTCTATTTCAATCAGTAAAATGACTTTATACTTTAGGGAAGTTGGGAAGAAATTGAGAAATAACACTTCCTACTCAAGTGTTCAGGAATTTAATTATTGGGGCCTCCACACAGTAAAGAATATTACTCTTTTCAACACTTTTTCCTGAATTCCTAAAATCAGACTTAGTATGAATTCTGCTGACAGACCAGGCAAACGCATGAGCCAACCCACGTTCAAGTTGGCTGATCAGAAGTTGACTATCATGAAAACCTAGAGCCTAAAATAATGTACTTTTATTGTACCTTCCTCACTCCAACCATTTCATATTCTCCTTGAAGAGGAAGGCAGCTAGTTGTGAGGGAGAAGGAAATTGCACAAGCAGTCAGCTAAAATCCAGTGTTGCCTGGGGTGAGTCTCTTCCCTTCAGGTTGAGATTACCATGGACTCCAACACAATAGAACCCTCTTTCCCGTCTGGATAATTCTATGAATGCACTTTTGGCTCAGAAACCTCTTCAGAGTTGTAAATGAGTAAAGTGCTCAGCAATTGAGTTGAATCTGTAGGAAGATATCAGGAGAAAGTTTTTAGAACAATTCTGGATCTTTTCCCCCACACACTCAATAATAAATTCATAGACTTAACAAAAAATTGATGATCACTTTACCCTTATTTTGGTAACTCAATTTATTCTATTCTCATCTTAAACTTTGTTTATTGTTTTGTTTTTAGGATTTAGACATAGCTTTAGAATTTGGACTTAGGAGGAAAGAAATATTTTAAACACTTCTACTTAAAGCTGTGTTTTTATATATATTTTATATATCTCTAACAGAGCCATGGACTGGTCCTCCTGTTGATTCAGGGAGAGGCTCTTTCCCTGTGTCCAGAGTATAGGAGACAGCAGAAAAACCACGTGGTCTTCCCATGTGTGCTCTTCAGGATCCCCTTCATCTGGACACCCTCTAGTGATCCACAGAGTACATCAAAGACACATCATTTTCCCCTTCAAATGTAGAGGTCAACCTCGATTGTCATACAATTTTAAATTTAATCAAAGTAATACCTATGCGTGGTTTAAGGTGATAAATGGTGCTCCTAAGCTTATTAACAACATCAGTCTTCTGTGCTCCCTGCCTGGATCCCTGCCACTCCCATCTCTTTTACTGTGGCTTACCACTTGTTTATGGATAACATGCATACATCGCTATTTTGTTATTCTTTCTGAATTAGGCATTATCTGTGGATGTCTTGATAAAAATTTAGCTCTCCTACTCCATTCCTCCCTGTCTTCACCCTCTCTATCAATACATTTGTGTCTATTTTTATTTAACTACCAAAATCAATATGGTGATATTGCTATAACTATAACTTTTATTTACAAATGAACTCCATATTATGCTTGGACAAGGTAATTTATTGTATTACTTTTGAGTTTTCTAGTAGTTAATAATTGTCTTATTTGTTTATTTAATTTTTCTGCAGTTCAATTGCTTGTTCATTTCCACAATGTCTTACAGAACTGAAAATCTCCCCTGATGAGATCACATCACTTTTATCTTCTTGGAAACATCCCCCACTATGCAGGGAATTCCCTTTACCTTTCTCCAAGATTCTGTTTCTTGGATCTCATTTGTTAGAGTTGTTGTTGTGTTTTGTTTTAGTTTTTATTTTTTAAAACTTCTTGGTTTACCACCTCACATTGTAGAGCACATTATCCAGTAGCTTTTACAGAAACAATGCATGAGAGATAAATTACTGTCAGAAAGTTTCCCAATTCTGGCTTCACAAGTAATTCAAAATTTAGTGTAATTCTACATTAGAAATAACTTTTTTTTTCAGCTTTCTGAAGGCTTTCTTCTAGCTTACGGTCTGGCTGTTGAGAGGTCTACATTCTGATTCTGGATCCTTTGTGTGTGACCTGTTTTTATTTTTTTGAGAGCTACTGAGATCATCTCTTTCGCCCTGGTGTCTAAAATTCCAGTGATAGGTCTTGGCATGAGTAATACTTTTCTGTTCTGAATTCTCACAGGAACAGACCTTAGGGAAGGTCTTTGTTCTCCATTGTGCCAGGGGCTCTGGAGGTCCTGCCCATCTGGAAATGCTCATTTTCCAGCTTTGGGAAAGTTTTAATATTATTTCTTTGTTGATTTCCTCCCTTTGTTTTCTCTAGTCTTGCTTTCTGAAATTCCTCTAGATTGATTTTATAATTCTCTTTTCACTCCTGTTTATCATCTGTTTTTCTTCATCTTTCTGGAAGATTTTTTTAGTTTTATCCTACAATCCTCACATTTCTTTCTCTTTTTTTTCAGGATCAAGAAGTATTTTTCCTTTACTCTAAAGGAATCCTTCACAGATGCTTTTATAGCTATTTTCATGAATGTTAACTTTTCTTACCTCTGAAATTATTAATTGTAAGAACTTTTTAAAGTTTTCTTTTGTTCTCTATAAGCTTTGTTTCCCCCAAGTCTCTTTTTTCCCTTTTTATTTTGTTCCTTTCGTTGATGTTAGAGACTTTCCTCAGATGTAGGGCCATCCTTGGTTCTCATTCACCTTCAGACAAAGGCAGGAAAAGCTGACCTGCAGGAGGCTGTGGCTCGCCATTGGTTGAGCCTCACTTTTAGGTAACCTGGCAAAGTCCTGGGGATCTCACTGTTGATCCCAAACTGCACTTTTGTCTTGGATACTTTGGGTTCCCTGAAAAGTAATCCTCAAATTTGGGGAGTTAGGATAATTCAGCTTCACAGCTACCATTCTGGATGCTGAGGGGATGAGAACAGAGGGAAAGGACCTTGGGTTTTACTAATCAGGATGTAAACTCGTAATTATTCACCAATCCTCCTGTTTTCAACCCATCTTGTGCTGCCTTCACAAGTAGCTGTTGCCTCCAATTCCAGAGACCTTCTGGAGAGAATCTATAGCAGGAATGGGCTTTTTATTAATGGTTTCTTCTCCATTTTCTTACTCAAAGACTTGGTTTTTCAATTTCTCTCGACTAAAAGTTTCCATCATGTTTTTCCTTTTCCAAAATATTGATTTTTCTCCTTTATTACCAATTTTTCACCTGTTTAAGTCCTTGCATATTTAAACCTTCAAAAATCCCTTTATTGATATTTTGGTATAATTTCATAGGGGGGGGCAATGATAAAGTAGACCGATGAAGTTAATTATTAAGATCATGAAAGAAACTATAAAAAAAAAATTTCCTATAGCATTAAAAATACTCAAAGGCTTCTAAAGTTTCTGATCTGTAGTACTCCTTTGCAAACACCGTTTTACTATTGTCCGAGAAAATGAAAATGGTAGAGCCAAGAGCACATGTAGTACTATCAGGAATGATTTGAAGATAAATAGAAATTGAGGTCCCAAGTCTGCCTCTGTGTGTATGTGTGTGTGCGCATGTGCGCACAAGGAATGAGGACGGGGCCAGGGCCAGGGACACTGGCTTCTAGGAAGCAGTGACTAACTTGATGAGGCTTTCTGCAGGGGAAGCCTGTTGGTGGACTATACATCCTGCCTCCAAACAGAGGTCTGAGGGAGAGAAAGTGCGCATTGGCGACGACCTCATCCTTGTCAGCGTGTCCTCAGAAAGATACCTCGTGAGTACCTCCTACCACAGGAGTCCTTCATGTTCAGAACTTTCTCCATTAGGAATAGATGGCCAAGGCGAACCAAGCTACATAGAATAAGATGCTTTCATAGAGTATATAGTCAACCCTTGAACAACATGGGGGTTAGTCAAAAAGTCCCCCCAAACTTATGTAACTGCTTATAACCTACTGTTGACTAAAAGTCTTGACAATAATATAAATCACCTACTGACACATACTTTGTATGATATGTGTGTTCTCCACTATATTTTAAGAAAATCAGGCGAAAGAGAAAATATATTTACTATTTATGAAGTGGAAGTGGATCATCGTAAGGGCCTTCCTTCCTCATCATCATCCTCATGTTGAGTAGACTGAGGAGGGGGAGAGGAGGAGGGTTGGTCTTGGTGTCTCGGGGGTAACAGAGGCAGAAGGAAATCCACATGGAAGTGAACCAAGGCGTTCAAACCTTCGTTCATGGGTCAGCTGTACTTGAGAGGTGGTTAAGTTCGCTCCCTGCCACATGACCATGATGCCTAGGATTTAACAGTTAGTTATCCTTTGGATTAGAGTTCTGTGTCCAGAAACTGTGCCCAAATGCCCCAGGCACAATTTGTTCTTTCACTCCCATTATCCTGAATTTATCACATTGTTTAGCTCTTGTCCAGTAAAGAACAAGCCAGAAAAAATGGAATACAGGAAAATAAGCTTATGCTAGAGAAATAAAGAGAATTTAAAGTGTTTCAGCACGTGGGGTGTTATAGAGGTTCAGGCATGCAGGTGAGATTCTGCAGCTGGAGATGGTAATAGGCAAATGCCACTGACATCAAGCCCTTGGCTGGGAGCAGGGACGCCTGAGGACCAGAGAAACATCAGAGAAGCTTCTCATAGGGCCAACCCTGTGGGCAGATTTGACTTTGCCTAGGCAAAATGCTGGGTAATCTTTCCCATTTGAGAGGTCTCTTTTCCTACCGAGAAGAGACATTTTATGACTTGGTGTTGAATTGGATCCAGTGGAGGGGATGAAGTCAACACTTGTGTTCCATCTCTGTAGCTGACTACTTCCTCATCCCAGAATAAAGTGTCCCACTTTGAAGTTGCTTCTAGATCTGGTAGAGAAAAATCTCCCACAGGCTGTGTAGAAAGAGCTAAATGCGCTGCTTCTGTCAGGACCGGACTGGTGATTTAAAGGATGTCTCATTTCTATTTCTGCTGCAGCACCTCTCAATATCAAATGGTAACATACAAGTGGATGCCTCCTTTATGCAAACGCTCTGGAACGTACATCCGACATGCTCAGGAAGTAGCATCGAAGAAGGTGTGCTTTTTTGTATGCATTCAGCCCTGAGCCTGCCAGTTGCTCTTGTGGTGTATATATTGACATTTTCTGCTACTTCCCAGCTTCCACCTGAATGTCTGGTACACAGGTAGCATGATTTCAGCTCAGTTGAATTTATTTTTCTGAATTCAATGTAGATTATTTTCTATCCTGACTTCCAGTTAAAGGAGCTTCCCTGACATAATTTTTCAGTCCTTTGGACCCCACTACATTATTATGTTAGCACTACATACATTTGGGACTTGGATCACTGAGTTTTCATTTTTATTGTTACCATTTGTACATATACAGATATCAGCAACTTTAGTTTTAGAAGCTATTATTTGCCAAAATGGTAATATTGTTCATATGTCTCCCTATGCATCTCTCCACATAGGGAAAGGACTCCCTTCATAAAAAAAAGCGTATTTGGCCATTTGTTTTTGCTTGTATTTATGGAAAGCCATTTAAAAGTTATAAGTGACATTTCATCAGTATTTTATCTTTCCTTTGGAAATAAGATCATCAAACTTTGATCGATGTATTTTATTTCTTAGAACCAAACAAAGCCAATGCATCTTTTGAGTTCTATAATAAATGTGCTGGCCTTACTCTACTCATAGGTAATACCATGGCAGAGTAGAATAATCAAATGCCAATAACCTATAGGTTACTGCGTTTCCTGACCTACGGATTATTGCACTTCCTTTATAGCACTTTATAGTAAGATCAGAATTTTTAAAAGTACTCATATCACAGACTTCAGCCCAATTTAAGTCTAGTAGTTCCGAACTGAAATGCCCGTCGGAGCTATAATGTTTGTAAAAAGAGGGAAAACAGCTGTCAAGGTGATACCCCGGTTTCAGAAGGCTTCAGGCTGAACTGAGTAATCAGGAAAGGACAAATTCTTAACTCTTTCAGTAGCACATGGAAGGTTTTGAAAGGCAGAATGTGTTTAGCCCTCTCCTTTATGCCAAAATTAGTCCCCCTTGCAACAAGTCTATAGTCAATCATTCCCTTTTTATCTGGAATCAAGAAACTCTGGTTTAAATCTTTCCCAAGAAAGTTTTGACTCAATCTTTTCCATGTTGATTTTTTTTGTTTTAACTGTAGAAATAAAATGATTTCCTGGTCCCAACAGAGGCTTTGTGGAGATTACTTAAGGAGTGTTTGCAAATCACGTCAAAAGGTCCTCACAGAGGTGTTGAGTGTCCTTGTTGTGATGTAGCCTGGGCAGCTCATCACTGAGTCACCTGATCTGCAGAAAATGCCCTTTCAATGTCCACTGTTGAGAAACTCACTTCAGCTCTTAAGATCATAAGTGATCCAAATGCCGTATAAACTTGAGTATAAGCCGAGTTTTTTCGGCACAAAATTTGTGCTGAGTTTGGGTTTTTTGGCACAAATTTTGTGCTGAAAAAACTCGGCTTATGCTCAAGTATATATGGTATTTCTTTCCTGACTGCGGTCCTGATACATTTCATTTAAGAAAAGTTGTGAGGCACCACCACTTGGCAGTTCTCTCCGTGGGAGTAGCATATTGATAGAAGGCGCCTGAGAGCTGTAAAGGATGGGCTGCAGATGGGGGGGGGGGGGGGATGCACGAACGGCTTCGCAATTATGAGATGATAGTTTAATCAAGAGCTTGATCATGGTAGGCTTTAATTTTCTAAATAAATTGGCTGTTAAGAATTTCCCTGAAGTATATTCGGAATAATTGTAATGCAAAAAGAATATAATTTGAAATATTAGTACAATAAGATACAAGAAAACTGGAAAAAGACTTCTGAATATTTGAGGGAAATTTAAGAAAATCTTACCTAGGTGAAAGAGAAAAAAATCTCAGGGATATCCGACTATCACAGAGCAAGATGAGCTGATAATCTCACTTTCTGCTCTGCTATGACTTTTCATTCTTACTGTTCTAACCTAGTGCCCAAAATACTTTAAGACAGCCCCTAAAGTGATCTAAATATGTGGTATTTTTCTAAAAAGAAAAAAAAAAAAACAACTTGATACAGACATCAAGTATACTAGGTTTCTATGTCTCCCGAGAATAGACTTGCCTGGAGAATTCTTTAATTCAGAGGAATAACAAATCCCATTTCTTTGTGCAAACTGAAGTTCAGACTGGAGCCCTTCTGCTACTGTGTTCTTTGAATTAAGGCTCAGAATTTATTTCAAGTCTAATAGGTCAGCATGTCCTTGAAGTTTCCTGTCTCTTTTCCACCCCTGAACTCCATGAGTTGAGAGTGCTGAGTATTCCTTCCCTTATTCTAAAAGCTAAGTGTTTGTTGATATTAATAAAAACACCCACACTTGTCCTCTCAGGGATGCTGCAGAGTTGTTCTGCTCTCTGCTTTGTACTATAGGAGGAGCACCCAGATTTGATGTGTGTTTGTTAAATGCATTCAAAAGCTAGCTTCTCCTTAGACAGCTCTTAAGAACAGTTTGCTACCCCAAGCCAAACACCTCTCTTTCCCAAGACTGCAGCTTGATTTGAATTTTGCCACAAAGTGCACACAATAAGATTGCAGGAATTTATCCAGGAATTTGGATTTAGATGTATTTACCCTATATGCAATTGGAAAATCATTATCTTCCTTACAGTAGTAACTTGATTCTCATTTGGGTTTATAATGATATCAATGGACACTCTATTTCCATCAGTCTTTTTAATGTTGGACTTGCCTGTCTCTGAAACCCTGTTTAACTTTAGCCATTAGAATTGTTTTGACTTTCTTATCTTTTCTGCTGGAGGCCTGACTGAATGCATGGAATCCCTTGTTTCCCAAATACATCTCTTGGTGTTTTCTGTAACTGGCCCAAACCAGCCTGAATTAACCCTTTTGAATATGCTCTTCTGTTTCATAAACCTGCCACCAATTCATGGTAGAATATAATTCTCTTGTAGGATACCTACTTGGTGGGCACGTAGTACGTCTCTTCCATGGTCATGATGAGTGTTTGACAATACCATCTACAGACCAGAACGATGCCCAGCACAGGTGAGCCAGTAGCTTCATCCTTCTCCTTCCTGTCTCCAGTCTCGGTGACTTGGACTAAAGAGTTTGTGTGTATATTTGGTCACATACGAATTCTATACATATTGTTCAATTGAAAAATCCTCTCCCAGCCACGGGTTCGTTTTGTAAAACAAGAACGGCAATACAGTGGAGCTTGCTCCTGGGAAGAGCTGTGTATACATGCTGCTTCTTGGGGAGCACTTCCCAATCTCTTCATTAATTATAAATGGAAGCACCCATTTTGTTGATGAAAATCAGGCTAATCATTCTAGCAAGCCCATGTCTTACACAAATTATGCACCAGGCTCTTCAAAGGCAGATCATCTCCATTCTCCTCATTTCATGAACTAAGGTAGACTTTGTTGATTTTTTTTTTTGCTTATTACCAAATGGCATTGAGAAACCAAATGTCAACATCTGAAGAGAGCTGGGTCTAGCAGGAGGTGGGACCAAGGGCACCTGGGAGGGCGCTGCTGAGAGTGAAGTTCTCTTTGGTCCTGTAGTTGACCCTTGATGAATGCTTTTCAGAAATTCGAAACCATGAGATGGAAGATTTAATCCAATTCCTAAATTCACACTAGAGTCCTTTGGTAGTCAATATCAAAAGAACAGAGCATAAAAAGTTTGGCCCTACAACTATAGAAAGCTGATGTAAAAAAAATCAAACCTCGGGTCCAAATTAGACTGAATTTGGGACACAGTGAGTCTGATCTGCTGCTAACACTTTCCTTTCCTTTGTGTAATGCCTACAGGAACCTTGTCCACTGCATTTATTTTGCCTCATTAGAAATACAGGCTCACAGGCCCGTATCTGGGGTCTTCCCTGCTGGGAGTTGATGTAGGTCAAGCTCCTGACAAAGGTCACAGCCTGGCAGATTTCAGATAGGAGCCCAGGAGCCAGAGCTGCTGACTCTCCCTCAGGGCTCATTCCTTACTTGATGTGCTAAAAGACCCCCAGAAGCAATGTGTTTGAATATATTGTTACACGTCTTAGAAGTCTTCCCTTGGCAATAGGCACGCTTATAGTTCTCAGTCTCTTCCTACTTCCTTCATCCTTTAAATATCCCTTCAGGGAACCAGATGTGACCCACACAATGTCTAGGACACATAAAGCACAGACTTATGTCAAATGCCCTGGTTTACTCTTTGCCTCCCTGAGACTGGTCCAATAGATGGCACTTACCTCTGAGTAGAAAAGTTGGATTGTTCTGAGTTCCTTTAGAATTAACATTTCCATGTGTTCCTACTCAGTTGCAGTGTTTTTTGTTTGTTTGGGGGTTTTGTATAGTGAAACTACACAACAGCCCATATATTTTCTTTTGCATCAAGGGGAAGGTTTGCAGGGGGATAAAGAACTGAAGTTTCGTGACTCTTACAGGGTTTTATCTGCACCTATGAAGGAATACACCAAAACTTCACTAGCTCAATCTTCCCATTTTTGTTCAGCTTTTAAGGGTAGGAGTTCAGAAAAAGTGAAGTACTCACCGTGCGTAGCTTCCCAACATGTCTACCATGGAAATGAGGGTCGAATTAGAAATAGCCAGGACAGGAACTATGCTGCTTGGAGAGACTTGTCATTTGGTGGGTGTTCCTGTCAAGGAACAAAATCCCGCTTAAAATGAAAGGCTGGGCAAGTGCTTGGAAAGGGATGGTAGGGGGAGTGAAGGAGATGGAGGGATGGCCCCAGAATGGGGACAATGAAGCAGATATGCCCACAATCATTTAAATAAGAGAGAAGGTGGCCCTCCTTTGGCTGAAGATTCCACAGGATCTAGTTTGTGTGTTGGAAAAAAAGAAATTCACTGATAGAAATAAGGCAGAATATCCCTTTCTTGTGCAAGGGAGCATGGAGAGGTTGAGCCTGGGGCAAACGAGCAGCTGCCCAGCACACTGGAACCTGGTTTTTATCAGCTGGCCTCTCAGTGATTGCAGGATGCCTGGGTGTTATTTGATGCCCAGGTGAGGTGAATGATAAGACTCACTGTCTTCTGTTGTCAGGTAAATCCTTAGAATTGGCCAAAATGGCCAGGAACACCAAAATCTGGGGGAGCCTGAGGAAGTAGGAAATAAAGATCATGTTGAGAGATCCCAGAAGCCACCAAAGCATGCAGGGCTTCCATTGTATTGGCCCTGGGCCTGTAGAGGAAGTGGTGATAATTCCCTCTAAATAAAGCCTAGAGCAGCCAGGCCAGGCAGAGAGACTGACTATCCCAGAGTGGAAACCGAAAATCAACAGTGTAACATTCTGAGCTCTGAGCCTTGCCTCTGGCTTGTCAGACTCCCTGGAATAAGTTACTTAACCTATTGAAGCTAAGGCTGAGCTGTCAGCAAGCTTTCAAAAGCAACTCAGCTTGCCACCCACTCCTTTTCTTGGAATTGTTTTAGAGAACAGGAACAAGTTGTTTCAATGTCGGTAACCTTGTGAAATCAAATGCGCCAGGCCACCCTAATGTCCCAGGTGGGAAGAATGAACCGGTAGGAATCCTTCAGATGTCTGGGTAAAGAGGCCTCTGGAGCCAGCTTCGGTGCTGTTTCACCGGTGAAATGCTCACTCTCTCCCCCTGAGCCATCCTTCCAGCCTTTACTGAAGAAGCCAAAGCATCAGCTATAATCTCAGCAACACGTTCTGCGTAGTAGGCGGTCAGAGCAGTACCATTTCCATCCTGGGCCTGGTACAGAGATACCTGGGCTGCCAGAACTTTAGAGTATATAGGATTTTTTCCTACTATATTTTATATACTGTTAACATGTTTGTTTGAAAAAGGCTTACAAGTGGCCTCTGTCATCCCACCTTCCAGAAGTAACCACTGGTAATGTCATGTTTTGTAATATCTCTGTGCCATTAATGTGCTTTCTATGCATGCTTATAGATAACTTGTATTTGTACAAAATTTTTTTGTATTTTGGGAGGTTTTTTTGTTGTTGTTATTGTTTTTTTGGAGACAGAGTCTCACTTTGACACCCTTGGTAGAGTACTGTGGCGTGATAGCTCATAGCAATCTCAAACGCTTGGGCTCAAGTGACTCTCTAACCTCAGCCTCCTGAGTAGCTGGGGCTATAGACACCTGCACAATGCCCAGCGATTTTTAGGGACAAGGTCTCGCTTGGCTCAGCCTGGTCTTGAACCTGTGAGCCCAGGCAATCCACCCACCTGGGCCTCCCAGAGTGGTAGGATTACAGGCATGAGCCACTGTGCCCTGCTGTGCAAAATGTCGTTGAATCTATAATACATAGTAGTTTGTACATCCATGAACATCATTGTACACATTGATTATTTTAACAAAAAGCATTAAATCCTCACAATCATTTTGTGATGTGCATACCCTTAGTAGACCCATTTTACAGATGAGGAAGATGAGGTACAGAAAGTGGAAGGGGCTTGCCCATGGTCACCCAGCTAACAGATTCAAACTCAGATCTGTCTGTCTTCCATGTCCATGTTTTGAACCAACTCATAATTATATTAGTTCTCCAGGGGAGGAGGGAATAAGTACCCATATAAATTTCTTTTTTATAGAGTACTTGTCTTCAATGTATTTCTAGATCAAGATGCTTCTGGGGCTTGAGCATTTCAGTCATGATATACATGTATATTAATACACATTCTTTATGGTTGGAGGTTGTATTTTAAATTAGTGACTATAAATGCAGCTAAATGATCGGTTTTGATCAGTGGTCAAGAGATTCTCAAAGTGGCCTGACCTAATCAATATGCCAGAGAGGCTGAGGATCACTGCTCTTGAGACATTCTCCTAAACTATGACAGATTGTTTAATTCTACATACCCTGTGATCTAGATAGTTTAGTCCCCATCATATAGATTTTAAAAACTGAGATTTTGCTAATCACTAGAAAAAACACCAGAAAAATCCAAACTGAGGAACATTTTTGACAAATTGACCAGTGCTCCTTAAAACTGTTATATGATGAAAAATAAGGAAAGGCTGAGAAGTTGTAACAGATCAGCAGAAACAGGACAGAGGGAAGCCAAATCCAATGTGGTATCTTGGATTGGATCCTGGCATAGAAAAAAAAAAGTCAAGTAAAAAAATTAAGATGAAATCTGAATCAAGTCTTGAAGTTAACTTGCAGTGACCTAGCAAGGTTGGTTTCTCAGTTTTGACAGTGCACCACAGTAATGTCAGATGAGAGCCTGAGGGGAGACTGAGTGAGACTACTCAGGAGCTTTCTGGACTACCTTGCAGATTTTTTATGAACTTAAAATTTTTCCAAAACATAAGTGCTTTTTTTTGTTGTTGTTTGTTTTGTTTTTTTTTAGAAACTTGATAATCATTTATTTTTTTAATTATTAAATCATAGCTGTGTACAATAATGTGATCATGGGGCACCATACACTGGTTTTATAGACTGTTTGACACATTTTCATCACACTGGTTTACATAGCCTTCCTGGCATTTTCTTAGTTATTGTGTTAAGACATTTATATTCTACATTTACTAAGTTTCACACGTACCCTTGTAAGATGCACCGCAGGTGTCATCCCACCAATCATCCTCCCTCCGCCCACCTCGCTCCTCCCTCCCCTTGCTGCAGCCCTAGCAAGCAAAGTCCCTTTTGTAAAATATGCCCTTTTTACTTCTCTGAGCTGTTAGGTCCCTAAAATAAAAATAAATGCTCACATACTCTAAGCCTCCCACCTTACTCCCTCCAGAAAAATCAATTCTTTTCTTTGACACCTTTGGCACTACCCCGTGCAGGTGGCCCTTGGTTTCTGTTCCCTCATGTGCAGACCCACCCTGCTCCCTGGCCCTTCACATCGCCTGCACTGGTGAGGGTAGGGCGAGGCCCCTTTTGTTTTCTGTCCTCCACAGGGTGGCTATGTCCCATCCCCAATAACACGAAGGCACAGACTTGTTTGCAAAGCAAGCCTCAGTGAAGACAGCAAGCACTCTTGTACTTGGAAAAGCCTGGAACCTGAGTAGTTTTTAAAAAGTAGCTGATGGTAATTAGCATCTATTTAGAACTTGATGAAAGCTCCAAGTCCACACCAGCAACTTTAAACAGAGTCACTCACTCAGTCCCCGCAGTAACCCTACGAAGTGGGTACTCTTGGGACACCCACTACACAGAGAGGACACGTAGATTGCTGAAGTCCTCCTGACCGTGGCAGAGTCGTGCTGTGAGACCACACCTGACACTGGTGTCCAAGCTCCTACGTGCTGTGATTTATGGTCAGAAATGCCGCAACCAGGGCACACCTGCCACATAGGGACAAGGCAACGGAGGGTGTGGGTGTCCATCTTCCTGCCTGCTACCTACCTACCTCATAGAATCAGGGGCCTAAACGTCTGCTACATTTGGGGCAACGTTCTTTCATATACGGTTTCTAAACTTTACAACAACTATGTGAGTTCTTTTATCCTCATTTAAGAATCAATAAAACCCAGGGTCCCCATGACTGATGAAATGGTCTAAGTCTCCACAAGTGGTAGGTACAAGGGATTCAATCAGTGATGTTCATACACTGCCCATTCTGTCTTCCCGGCTCCACTTGCCCAAGATTCCCTCACTAACTAATTACAGATTATCACCGTCCTTTTTCTAATTAGCAAAAAAAATAAATTAACTTTAACCCAGGACTATTATGAGTTCATACCCTTGAGGGTCTTACATGTTCTGAGCATCGGAAATAATGCCAACTTCATTTAGACATAGCCTTCAAATTCTCACATAAAGGTATTCACTATTAAAAAAAAAACCCAATAAAGTTGAAATTTACAATGGTGATAGTATTAATAGCTCAATTAAGGAGATTTAAATTACTTATTACTTATCGTTGGCAGATCATAAATGCTGTTCTGTACTGTGCATTTAGTTTGTAAAACTTTCTCCACAATGTAAGCCTGACTTTATTTCCCTGGTAACAGGATAATCTCCCTCTTCACTATTCCTGATCCCACCTGCATCACTAGTACCAGGTAAGGATTTCAAGGGTCTCTTAACACTTGCAATGTCAACTTGTTCATCTCCTACTGATGCACCTACCCCCATTTCAGAAATACTATTTAATAAATGCATGATTCCAATGTTATTGTCTAACTTCTTCCAAACTCTTATGATAAAGATGGAAAAAAGAACAGAGGTAGAGCAGAGCTTTGGTTAGCAAATATTATTGAGATGGTATGATGTGTCTCCCCTGTCTTGGGCACTTACCCAACAGAGTATTCCTTGTCCTCATGTTCAAAGAGCTGGCTAGGGAGTCACAAAAGGGAGGCACTCGGTGTCCATGAGCTTTACCTTTGCTGGCGGGGAGGTCTGGAAGGTGCTGGTGAAGAGGTCCTGTTTTAAATGAGACCTGATTTGAAACTTGTCTCTATGGCTGTATTTCCTGTGCCATCATGAGCAAGTTATTTAAACTCTTGAGGATTCAGCTTCCGTATATGTGAGTGGAGACAACGCCTAGAGTGGGGAGGAAGAGGTGAATCATGTATATAAGGCAGCCAGCAGATAGTAAGGCGTGTTAAGAGTTAAGGACCCAGCACTCAGTAGAACAAAAGATGGGTGCTGGCTGACTGGAGCCACTTCTCAGGCAGCTCAGGAAACTAGGAGTTATTCAGAGCTCCTCTCCCTTGCCTACTCAAAGCATTGCAATCTCTTACCATGGTTGCAGCTCTTACATCCCTACCTCCAAACCTCGTGCAAATTTCACCTGGCTAACCTTTACCCTTCAGTCTAAACTAAACCTCCATTCCCATTTCTTCATGAAATACCCATCTGATCACAAGAGTACCTAAGTTTACCCATCTTTGCACCTGTCACTGGCCTGTGAGAGTCCTTGTTTCCTTGTCTAGACCCCCTTCCAAAGTGGGAGAAACGAGAACACAGGACCATGGGTCAGTTCTGTGCTTGTCCCCAGCTCTGAGTACAGTCATGAACAGTTGCTCATGTTCAATAACCATTTGTTTAAAAGAACAATGGATGAATGCAAAGAGATACCATGTCTAAACCTGCATAAATTAAAAAAAAAAAGCATGGCTCATATCTGGCATCAAATGTCACTGCCCCACCTTGTGCCTGGTATCATTAAATCTCTGGGTAAGAAATAAGAACTCTGCAGTGTCCCTTGGAGGACTTTCTGCACAGTACCATGTGCTTATGTTGCACAGAGTGGGTATACAGTGTAACACATGGCTTGCTGGGTCTCTCCTAATAAGATCATTGTTGCTAGATACAGGTGAACGTGGATGCAATAAAATCAGATGTTTATACCTGTGTCTGGCATAAATAAATGTGGGAAGAATTTGGGTCACCGACCATTAGTAATAACATCTTCTTGCTCTCCTGGGAGCTGTTTCAGATTTTGGCTTCATCCTCCCCTCTCCCTAAGTGACGCAGAGGAGGCTGCAGCTTCTAGAATTATAACCATTTTGTCAACTTGTCATTTGACTCACTGTCTGGCCGATGGCTCTCCCTCTGCGTCCGGAGACATTCTGCACAGGAAGAAAGCAATACAGTGAAGTCACAGGACCAACAAATTCTCCAATCTTCAAAGCACCTTGTTCTCTCCCACAGTACATACATATTTCTGGTAAGCGCCATGGAGAGCCTCACATCTGTTACCTCCTGCACCGCTGGGAATCAAAGCATCCATCCCCATGAGATGTTTTCCAAAGGCCTGAGGGTACTGGGCTGTTTTATTCTCACTCCCTTGGAGAGAGCTTCCCTGACGACATGAAAATACCTGAAAAGGCTAACTTTGTCCTTTCCTTATTGCCTTAAAAATAAGAGTACTCTTAACCTTTAGGGATTTATATTTGGAAGAGGGAAATGAACTAGATATGGCTTCTACAAAAGCAGAAGGATGAGTCATTTTTAAAACTGTTTACAAGCTCTGGGGCCAAAAAAATACATACAGTTGCACATCATTGAATACAAACTGCCCTTCTCATTCTCAGTGTATATTATACCTTTTCTCAATTTTATTCTTACTTTTTAAAGAAAACTAAGTGGAGCTTATATAGGAGGTGCTGAAAACCGACTTGGTGATCCAAATAACCTGGATTCACCATCAATCAGTTCAAGTGAGCCCTGGGAGTAATAACTAGAATTCTAGGAAACTGGGGGACAGAAGATCCATACTTAGGGCATCAGTACTGATCATTTCTACGATTTCTACAAAATGGGGATAATATAGCCACATGTTTGTTGCAACAACCATATGTAAAATAATTTCATAAAGTGCTATACTTAGTAGCTACAGATCCTTCTACAGCTGACCCTAGAACAACATGGGTTTGAACAGTGTGAGTGTCTGGGGATATGAACAGGGCTGACTGTTCATGTAGATGGTTCTATAGGGCCGACTGCAGGACTTCAGGTTATGCACAGATTAGGGTAAAGGAGGGTGACTGCAGAGCCAACCCCCAGTGTCTACCAACCAAGGGACAGCTGCAGCTCCTCATCTGTACTGACGCGCAAATGCCAGAGGGGCTGCTCTTTCAAAGAGTTGCACCAACATGTGTTTTTTTAGGTGTTAAATCATGTTAACATCTCTATCAGTTATTCCTTTAGGTTTCCATTGCTGAGGCCGTTCTAAGAGCAGAGCTCAAATGTGAATGATTTATTGGGTCAATGTAATGCTGAGTCAAAGAACAGGAGAGCGTCGTTCTCAGCAGAAAAGTTTAGAAAGCACCTGATTCTGGTCCAACCCACTCAGGTGGCCGAAGAGGCAGGGGAGGTAGAAAGAAGGTGGAATTCCTGGGAGGACGTCCAGAAGAACAGAACCAGGCTGGGATTGAAGGCACCCCGATCCCTGCTCCGTGGTCCATGCTGAACAAAACCTTCCTTCTTGGCTTTCCACATGAAGCCTAGAGCTGAGACCACAAAAGCCTCCAGGTCAGAAAGATGTGAATTGTTGGGAAAGCCGTGCTGGGTTGATCAGGGTGCACCCGACGGCTCGGAGGAGGATCCTTCCACTCCTCCTGCACAACAGGCAGCCAGGACTGCTGGGACCTTCCTCTCCCATCCCCAGAGCATCTGAATGGGCCGCATCAGCCTCACTAAGAGTGACCATGGGCAGACCCCACAGTAGAAGATCAAGACGATGAAATGCCTCCTTGCAGTAGGGATCAGATGAAGGAGGCAACTTGTTCCTATTTGAGCACGAGGCAGTAGCCCTGATACTGACTTTCTGGAACGGGGTAATGTATTTCTTAGTCCCTCCAAAGCTGAGGCTAAAATCTCTCCATGTTCAAACGGCTAACATATTTCACAAAATCCTTTGGTGCAGGAAAAGCCCAATTTAAACAGACCTAAATAACCCCAGAATACACTGTTGCCGACACCGCATCTGTTGCAGTGTTTGCTCATCTGGAAAGGATTCTGTAGTTCTCTAGCGTGAAAGGGGAAAATTAGGAAAGGGAACAAAAGCCCCCTCAGCTCACACTTCCACCCACTTCTCCAAGCACCTTCTTTCCTCCTTCTGGGGGCTGTTCTTCCCCAGGAAAACCAAATACAGTCAGCTGCATTATGCAGGGCAAATAGGAGACGGGACTACATAGGCCTGCCTTGTTTATCAAGTCTAAAAACCTGAAGAAAAATAGAGAGAAAATAAACCCTAAGGGACAGGCCAGATGTAGTGGTTCACACCTATAGTCCTAGCACTTGGGGTGGCTGATGCAGGTGGATGGCCTGAGCTCAGGAGTTAGAGACCAGCCTGAGCAAGAGCTAGACCCTGCCTCTACTAAAATAAATAAATAAATAAATAAACAAACAAGCAAATAAATAGTCAGGCGTCTGTAGTCCCAGCGCCTCGAGAGGCTGAGGTAAGAGGATTGCTTGAACCCAACAGTTTGAGGTTGCTGTAAGTTATGACGCCACAATATTCTACCTAGCTTACAAAGTGACACTGTCTCAAAAACAATACCCCCCAAAAAAACAAAAATAAGGGATAACTCAAGAGGTACTTGTGGCTGGGTTCAGAACTCTGTTAAGAGGACCTGGGCAGGCCCCCTGAGACTCTGATGTACGAAAGGCCTGGGGTTCTGTTTCCACCCCTTGTGGCTTAACCAACATTCAAAGCCCAGGACGTAGCTGGGGTGGGGGAGCCGGCAAGGGGCTCCTCACCATGGAGGTTATTCCCTTGCTGACAACCTGAAGTGAGGATGGAAGAGGGCTGATAGGAGCTCTCACCTCAGACAGGACCCCAGAGGAGCCATTTACACCATCCTCCTCACTCGAATTTTCTGCCAAGCCTCTCAGTGAAGGTGAACAAATCATTTCCTCCGTCCACTTTCCAGGGCTCTGGTCTATTTAGCTCTCTCCAGGTTGCCCTGGAAAAACACAAGATTCTTCTGGACTCCATTAATCACGCTCGTGAGAAGCCCGCCAGCCTGGACAATTCACCCAACATGTCAAGAAAAACACAGTAACGACTGTACATCGTCGGAGTCACCACGGGAGCGGATTTTTCACCCTCACAGAGAAGAGCAACTCGCTACCTTGCTGAGGTTTCTTGTTTAAGCCCAAAGATGATCACGAGAGATGGATGATTTATTTGACCTTTTTCAGATGTGCCTCAACAGGGAAATACGTAACGCGTTCCTTGGGGGCTCATGATATGTTAGAAGCTAAGGAATATCTTCTCAATGTGTGTCTCTCTCCCGTTTTCTACATCTCAGCGATTGCCAGTTTGAGTTCTCTTGGCAGAATCTTCAAGTGTTCTCAGGAACAGATGCCTGGAGGAGAGGGATGCTCTGAGTTCTGAAACAGAGCAGTGCACAGAGCCGGGAAGCAGCTGCTCCGCCCTACTCACTGTGTATACAACTTCACCAAAAGTGTTTAGGAAACAGATCATTCTGGAACCTATACCACCTATTCAAAATTCAGGCCCTTCCAGTTCTACCCATCCTTCCCCCCTCCCCCCATGCTGTTTGTTTTCTGCTATGAGTTTTAGCAATCTGTTTATATTGTGAGCTAGTGTGTGTGTGCGTGCATGTGTGTGTGTGTGTGTGTTTGTGTGTGTGTTTCCCTCTCCAGCCTGGCTGAATTATCCCCAAGTGACTCTTAATCCTCCACCGTAATTCCCAGTGATTGCACTGACATGATAACGGGCGCCCCTTCTCCTCCCGCCCCTCCCCATTCCCTCTCCCCTGTTGCTAAGCTCAGCCAAGGATGCTCTAGGGAGCTGTTCATTTAAAAGAAGAAGTTCACAGCAGGGTCACTGGGCTTTTCAAGGGAGAGAAGCCGCCCTGGGTAGATATGAGAGCTTGAAGTCACAAACCCTTCCATAACACCTGTGACCCCAGCATATGTGGATGTCAGGCCTAAGTCATTACTCCCTGCAAGGCCCTTGACTTGCCCTACAGTCTACCTGCATGGGTACTGTGACTAGCAGAGTTCTAGACTGGGAATCAGAAGGCCAGACCCCTGCTCCCAGATAGCTGTTCCGTGGTGGGCAAGTCACCTGCCCTCTCTTGCCCTGCATTTCCACAATCATAAAAATGGCCTGGACAGATCCGACTGGCTGAGGAATCAAGCAGTACTTTGCAAACTTTCCCTTTGCATAGTGATCACCCAAAGACCTTGTTAAAACAGACTCCTGGGCCCACCTGACAAAATTCTCATGTGGCAGGTTGGGACCAGGCCTGGGAATTTGCATTTCTAACGTGCTCCCTGGTTGTGCTGATGCTGCAGGTCTCCATACCTGGAGACCCCCTGGTTTGAGGTCTCTTTTATCCCCAACATTCCACTGCTCTCCAGGACGACACATGAGCAGTCAGAACTATTTGGCCCAGGTTCTGTGAAAAATTCCATGAAGAGCTACAAAAATCAGAGGGTTCTCCCACACATATGCGGTATTTTTTTTCATGGCCCCCAACTTCTGATTTTTAATGGCAACAATAAGCAGCAAAGATACAGATGAGGAGAACACCTGGATTAACTGTGAGCTGCCAGCAGTTGCTACACTGGTGGGGGCATCCGAAATCACAAGACAGAAACAACTGCAAATAGCCAAGTACGAAGAAGAAGAAATTACGCCGGTTCCACCTGCCTAGGGTGCTGGGTCATAGTTTGCCAGCCACATAGTCACCTGGAACAATGGGATGTAAAATCAGTAGTCTCATACACCGTGTAAAGTAGCATAAAAAAAAAAAAACTCTAAAGCATTTAAAAAAAAAAAAAAAAAGGTATGATCATGTATACTGTTAGATGTTTACCTTGCTCCTAGCTCTATAATCCTCTTTAATCAGCAAAACCAGAAACCTTTCTGCCATATGGCAACTAGCACCTGCACATGTCCACGCTCACAGAGTCATACAGCCTGGTGTACACAAGAGAAAGTACTGGGATCGTGTCTGAGAAGGAATTCTGGTTTTAAGCGCCTGATTTCTGATGGCTAAATATTTCTGACCATCTGAAATCTACTCATTTGAACACAATAGCTTATGCTAAGACATAGTTTTAAAACGGAACTTAAAGAACTCAGAATAATATCACTAGACCTGTGTTTTTCATCCCTTCTCCTTATATGCATCCGACAAACTAAAATCAAATACATACTAAGAACCCTCGCGCTAGGATAACGAATAGCATGTTCACTTAAAAATTCTAACTTTTACTTAAAATTCTATCTGGCCACGTTAGAAGCTGACAAATGGAATGGGAGCCTATAGATAAGAGGTCTATTTCCAAAAGTCCTCAAAATATTTTTTTTTCCCTAAATTTTACAAAAGCTTTTGAAAAATCTCTATCTGTTTCTATCAAACTACAGCCTGCTGCTTATTTTTGTGAATCAAGTTTTACTGGAACATAGCCACACTCATTTGCTTACGTATCATCGATGGCACTTCCACCGTACAACAGCTGCTACAAGAGGCATATGATTTGCAAAGGGGTGTCCAACCGGGAGCCCAAAGGCCATATGTGGGTTATGTGAGGACTTTCTTGCTTATCTGTGGTGGTGAACATCATGAAAATCATGCACGGACTTGTTTTTTTTTTTTTTTGCTCATCCCAGCTTTTGCCAGTGTTTGTGCATTTAATGTGTGGCCCAAGAGAACTCTTCTTCCAATGTGGTACGGAGATGCCGTAAGGTTGGATACCTTAATAAGCCCTTCACAAAAGAAATTGTGAAATCCTGGTTTTTAAATATGAACGGAACAGAAATAATGACAACAATTTAAACCTTAAGATTTGATATATAACATACGCCCTCCAACCAATTATCAAATAAATTAATTACAAACCTTTTGGATCAAAGCCTTATCAGCCAATGTCTGGATTGAATTCTTTTTGCTAGTTTTCAGTAGTGTCTTCAGATGTAAAGTAATGATGCTTTGAAATTCACTCAGCTGTTCAACAAACTTTCAAGAACCTATTCTATTCAAGTGCTAAAATCAATGTAAGTATTGAAAATTTATATGTACCCTATACCCATCGTCAAAAAAGTATAGACTCACTAATCATGAATTTCTGCATGTGGTTTGAGTCATATAAAAACAACATCTGAGAAAGGGGACAAATGAGGTCTTTAGAAGCCATAAGTCTGCAGTTGGCAGATAAAATGCCATCTCAGATGATCACATTCAATTGTCACTAATGTTAATATATGTCGGTAACAGTTGAGGGTTGCACACCAGAGCTTAGCTTTACTGCTCATGTGCAGATGTTTGCAATACTGAATCTCTGCCATAACCCTGTGGGAATGGTATTTTTTATGTGCTCTGCAGTGAATTTATGGCCAGGGAGCCATAAATGTTATAGTTCTTTAAACCTTTTGCTTGTGGAGACTGTCACAGTGCTTGAAAAGTAGAGAACCACAGATGTCTTCCGTTAGCAAGCCATTTCTAGACCTGCTCAGAGATACGTCTGTGCCAGCTTCTGAAGTCCCAGCCATCTATGTCATCAATGCCACACAGGTCTGAAACCCCACTATGGATGGGGTTTGGTTTAGACTTGGATGTATCAGCTGCTGGGTTAGGCTCTAAGAGAAGGCCTCTGACCCCAAGGCACTAGTCCATATACCCAGTATGACATGCTAAGTGCTAAAACAGAGCTAGAGACTAGATCCAGCAAGGACAACAGCAGGAGGCTTTTAGAAGACCATGTCTGAACCGAGGCTTGCAGGTCTAATAAAAGACAGATAAGGGGCAGCACCTGTGGCTCAAAGGAGTAGGCCCCATATACCGGAGGTGGTGGGTCTCAACCCGGCCCAGCCAAAAACTGCAAAAAAAAAAAAAAGATAGGTAAGCAAGAAAAAGTATGTCTGTGTGCGTTTGTGTTTGCCTCTCTGCATGCATATGTTGTTCATGCAAGAAAAAAATACGTGAAGAGAGCTGCTGCAACAACAACAACAACAACAGCAACAACAAAGGATGATTTGTTCCCGAATGTGCACGTAGTTTAGTAATGAGGGAGCATGAAGTGGCTGGGACAGGGACGGGGGCACACATCGTGTAGTGAGAAGGGAATGTAAGCATTCAAAGTCTGACTCTACCTAGTCTCTCTAGGTGAGAAACTTGAGTGAGTCACCAAATACCACACCACCACCCCCATCGGGGTATCTCAGAGGGCTAATATGGGGGGGAAAGGGAAGTATGGCCGGGTCCTGAGGGCAAAATGGGCCAGTAAACCAGCAACCCAACCACAAAGCCTCAGAGAGGAAAAATACTCATTCTGTGTAGCTAGAAAGACCTTTTTTTTTTTTTTTAATTTAAAGAATTCTATTTATAGCCCCCTCCATTGGTATTGGATAATGATGGAAGAAGTCATTTAAAAGAAGAAAGGAAAAGCACAGCAAAACCTCTCAAATCTCCCATCCACCTGTGTCGTCATGATGAGAAAGGCTGCCAGGGAGACAAGGAAGCTCAAATGCAATCGGCATTATTCGGCATTATTCACACGGTAGCTCCCTCAGCTCCGTCCCCAGTGTCGAATCCCAACACCAGCTTGTTCCCTTCAAGTGTCCCCTGTACCCTCAGGGTGTGAAACAGACTTGCCCACCAAGTAACACAAAACCCACCCTGCCCCCCCAGGAGCCGGGCAACAGATACAAAGTTTCTTTCAGGAGAAAGGAATCAGCAAAGGAATCAGCACCCGTCTCATAATAAAAAGAATTAATTTAGAATTTTCTGTGAACGGGAGATTTTTCCAGTTTCTCTTAGAGACAATACAAAGTCCCTCATGTTTATCAGTAAATCCCCATCCTCTGGGGAAAAAGTCAAAGATTAGTGGCCCCCTTGTCACGGTCTGCCTTAATTCTATGTGAACAGAAATTCCACATAAGGACACAGACTTTAATAACCTGGGAAATCATCCTGTTTCTTCAAACTGTGGCTTTGTCCATTGTTTTTTCTTATTTGAATAATACACACGCACACACGCACATGTATACACACACACGTACATACATACACATGCAAAAAAGGGAATCATTACACCTGCATCTCTCACAAATGTGGTGCAAGGTGCACAGGATGCCTTTCAGTTGTCCAAATACACAGTTCATCCTTGGGGCTCACTGCGAAACAGGCTCCAGAGAGAAGCCCCCTTCTTTTGCGGTGGACAGTAGACTCATCATCCAGCTCCAGCAGAAACCATCAACCATCAACCCTAACTCTGCTCCCCGGGATGGGTTGACTGGGTTCCTCTGCAGCTCACCCAAGGATAAGCCATGGCCACCAAATGTGTCCTTGAAGGAGTCACTGTGTCTGTCCCCGCATGCTGTTGGTAAACACAGCTTTCTACAGAGGGATAGTAAAACACTACCAATCACCTCACCAATGACCATTCCGAGGGTGGATATAATTAAACAAGAGATTTTCAATCTTTTTTTTATCTCACGGCACACTTGAATCTATTAAACTTGCGTGGCACACTTAAATTACGTTGATCAAAAACAGAGTAAAAAAAACAATGTACTTACTGTGCTTTGAAGTTCTTTGGAAAATAATTTAATTACTGATCTTTAAAAATGTTCACTGCATACCTAAGAGCCTCTCCCGGCACAGGCACACAGGTTGACAATCCCTGAATTAAACAAATGAACCACACAAGGGCGACCTTTCACTATGTGGCCTGGGGGCTGGAATTCACTCTTCTCTCTAGGCCCCACTTCTAACTTTCAAAGCACCAAATAGGGCAAGCCCAAGGTCTTCCCCCAGGGGACCTGTCCCCCTTGAGAAGACTCTACAGTCTTGACCTTCCATAGATAAAGAAGGGTGCAAGTGTTTCACGCTGGAGTGGGGTAAAGTGGAGTAAACACCAGTCTAAGAGCCCTGTCCTGGGTTTGGGGGACTAATACTTCCATCAGCTGGATGAGTCACTTTCAAGACCTCCTATTTTTTTAGCCTGTTCACTAAGAAGTTTGGATCAACTAAGTGAAAGAAACCCAAATCCAGTGCTCTCAATATGAACGAGCCAGTTGCCAACACAATGTCATTTAAAGGCTCTGAAAAAATACCCTGGCTTCTCCTGCAGACCTCTGAAAATCCTGCCACATAGTGACTCTTAGATCTTGACTTAAAAGGGGCTAAAATGTACTTATGATGCAATTTGAGAATGCATGCCCATAAACTCATTATCGGGGGTTTAGACACCCACATAAAGTAGCTCTCCCATAAGTCAGCCAAAAGTTAGGTAATTGGTGTTGGGGCAGAACAGGTCTTAAATCTCTACCCATGAAGATGACAGCAGCCACAATCCACATAACACTGCAATGATTATGGCCCTCTATGGAGTTAATGAGAGTCCCCCGTCTCTCCCTGTGAAGCAGGAATGCGTGGTCTCCAGCTACCATGTCACACAGTCAGGCTCCGTGAAACCTGCCACGCCATTCATTCCTGCTGATACCTTTTGCCACCCCCAGGACGCTCTCCCATGACAATTCACCCCCTCAACACACCAGGGTCATTTGTGCTACTCAGAAGAGCTGAAAGCAGTGCCTGAAAAACCTTGCCATATCGTCTGTCCCCGCTATCACCTAAAACTGTGCACTGTTCCATTTACACAGGCTATTCTTCAGCAGATTTACAAGGTAAACATCTGCCTCAGAAACAGATGTTTATGCCAGAATTCTCTTCTGCTCATTAATGCTTTTCCGGTTAACATCTAACTATCTCACTCATTAGTTCTTAATAATACTTTTTGTATCTGAGCCATGCCAAATCCGCGCTCTTTAGAGCTTTGCATTATTGTTGCTTCTGTTGCTGTTGAATTACGCTGCTGAATAAAGGAAAAGTAAAAATAAGCCCCTCTAAGAAGGCTGCTATGTGTCAGAGCTCTATCTTTGTGAACTGAACAAGCTGAAATCAATTAAAAGTGTGTGTTTAGAGAATGCATCTCAGCTGTCTAATTGCACCACCTCTGCTTTAGGGCCAAAGTTTGACTCTCTGCCAAATTGTCATCAAAATGGGCGGCCATTAGCGCTGCTGCTCTGCCACCGCCTGGGCCTGATTCAAGCACTTGTGTAATGAGGAGGCCCAGTGCGCTCTGCGGCCTGGTGCACAGACTCCCATGTCCTGGGAGTCCTCAGCGAAGGGCTCCGACAGAAGACACTCGAAAGCCCTTGGGGATGAGAGTCCTGGGACTGAATAATTCATCCCACCCAGCTTACTCTGCCTGCCCTCCTTAATAGATTGGCCATCAGAAGTATCTGTACGATGCTCTGTTTATCCACCAGCAACTTCACATAAAAAGAATTAATAGACTCAATACACCTTTACTGAGTGCCTAGCAGTGCCAGGGCTGCACCTGACTGTTATTAGAAACATTAGTACTATTTCTCTGTGTTCAGATCCTAATGAAAAGATAAAGTGCGGTTCCATTTTTCCTGATTTGTTCTATAATGGCATATAATAAAACTGACTTTTTTGAATACACTTTTAAGCACTTGACAGTGGCCCCAAGACTGGCTTTTATGTTTCAAGAAGCCCACACAGGAGTCAAACAATTGAACAAATCAAGATATAAATAAAGCTAAAGTTGGCCAACATGATAGAGGGAAAGTCAGTCCTCTAAGGAACCTGGGCAAACACATGTATTGTCAGGGAACAAGAGTGCTTAATAAATGATCAAAGGAGTTTCCATGGATTTAGTAAGTGTACAGTCACCTAGGTTGTTGAGCTCTATAACTATCACTACAGGAAAGAAATAACCAAGGGTCATGGTGATGAGCAAATACGAAACTCGTCTAACTTAAAGGCTTGCATAATGTCCAAAAAATGCAAAATAAAATTGAGACTTCAGTCCATCAAGCAAACTTTTAGTCTCTGGACCGCTTAGCAGTTAATATTCCTTGGTCCCAATGAACTACATTGCAGCTCCAAAATATACTGTTCTTTTTATAGTAGTTTGTTCCCTTTCTGCTTAAGAGGCTGCTTTTCAACGAAATTACTTGGCAAACACTGCTTTATAAAGTATAAATCAGATATGTTATTCTGGAATCAAAACCCTCAAAGAATATGCCCCATAACACTACATAAAAATGAAAAGTAGAAATACTACATTACCGCTGCCAAAAGAAACGTGAAAGTATGAATGAGCTGGGTGTGTGTTCCATGTGCTTCCGTGTAAGTAACACTTCCCATTTACTTAAACCTCCACAATCTCATGGGCTTACATATTGCGAAATGAAAGAAAAGTACATTTTATGAAGAAATTAAAATGTTGTGAATTGCCCTGGTTGGCACTGGCATTACTCAAAGAATGGTGAGTACTAACCACAGTCAAAACCTCTCCCCCTGCAGCCAACAGATACCATCTGTGGGTTTGAAGCAATGTGCTCAGGGAATTCAAAGATCCAGGGGCCCTCCATGGCTCCCTTCTCCTGAGGAACTGCAGAGGAATCTCAGATGACAGGGGGGTGAATGTTGAAATAGGTACAGACCAAGTATGATGCTGTCTCTCCCAGCCCAGTTGTTTAAACACACACTCTGCTTCCAGCACCACTGTCCTGCCTCCTCCTGTATTTGCTGTATTGGACACTGCTGCCCAATTCTCCTGGACTTCTCAAGTTATTTTCTTAGATGCTTTGGTTAGACCAATGGCTGATACTTATCTTATTCATGTGACTACAGTCACAATATTTATTCAGCTATGGCATAAAGAGATAAACAAATGAAAGAAGACAATACTCTTCCATCTTCAATAGTTTTTCTAAATTCCTAATTAGAAGGGAAAACCTCCTTCCTGTGATGGTATCCCTTTCAATATGAATGCATTAGCTGCCACAAGAGACCATCTTGGTCTCAAAGCTTCCCCCAAACAGAGCTCAAGGGCTTGCCCCAGGTGTGGGTCTGTCCAGGGCACCAGCCAAACAAACCATAAAAAGTGGGAGGCCACGTGGTAGATCGTCTGGACATGATCCTCTGTGTCAAGAGACACAGGCCAACAGTGCACAGGCCATAGAGCTCATGGTTTTCTCATCCCTGTGCTCACAGGTTACTTTGGAGAGTGAGGAGGTGCAGAAGGCCATATGGGAAAGTAACCTACACAGCATGAGCTCCAAGACACAGTAGTGACCACAGGTGGGTCAACAGTAGGGGAACATGCTCATCTGGACTCTTGCAGATTTTCAGGAGGAAAACACTTTTCACATCAACCCCTTGGAGGTGGTGGCTCCAGCAAAGCTGTTCTCATCATCACAGATCACCTGGTAACCATCTGTGATGCTAAAAAACTGAGAAGGTAAGGAAGGGCAGGCATGGATTCTTTCTCTTGCTCTATGAGGTCTAGAAGTAGTTGGCTATCCACTGCACAGGTTCCAGAGCTCCCTGAAACGGGGTTTGAGCAGGCACACACTGAATGCAAGGAAAATAATATCTATCCTAACCATGACCTGTGGAGCACAGATACTTCCCTGCTTCCACTGCCGAGTCCTTCAAGGTACATGGTAGCCAGAGATCTTTTCTAAGGTTCAACACAGCCCACTGCTTTATCCCACCTGTAGACATTGGGAACACGATAGAGTTTTGTGCTGGTGAACTTGGCAGGTCAAAGGTGTGGTATTCATTAGAAAGACCCAGCCTTTTCCCATAAGCACAGAGAATTAAGAAACATCACTCGTAGGGTAACTATTTCTTTAGGTGAGTGAACAAAAATACTGAGATTTCCTTAGATTCTAAGGAGATCGCAAAATATTGAGAACTCTCGTCCCCGGAAAGACCTATACAATTAGGTGGCACAACTTCCCCCTGTAGTTTCATGAGAGGGAGTGATACATTGTTTTTACTCATTCTAAGAAATCACATATGACCATATGGTAAAATCCAGCAGATCTAGGCAGCAGAGATTTTGGCAGCTGCCATCTGGTCCATTTCAGCAGCCATCCAAAACAGCACAGCATTTTTCTGCTATACCCCTAGGTGACGCCCATCAACTGGGTATAGGGTAGACCAGGAAACTCACCAGCCATGATACCAGTTCTCTCATCCGAGAGGCAGTAAGGTCCAGAAAAATGCACCAAGAGAATTAGCCTGGTGTTGTGGCAGGACCAGAAAAATGCACCAAGAGAATTAGCCTGGTGCTGTGGCAGGACCAGAAAAATGCACCAAGAGAATTAGCCTGGTGTTGTGGCAGGAGCCTGCAGTCTCAGCACTCAGGAGGCTGAGGCAGGAGACTCACTTGAACTCAGAAGTCTGAGGTTGCTGTGCGTTAGGCTGATGCCACAGCACAGAGTGAGACTGTCTCAAAAAAAGAAAAGAAAAGAAAAGAAAAGAAAAGAGAAAATAAAAGAAATCCACCAAGCACATCTTATGCTCATGGCTTTATCCCAAAAACAATGATGAGAAGGGATGTCATTCTAACACAGGAAAGACCAGAGGAGTAAATGGGAAACAGCCTTTGAAAAACTAATAGGTATCCAGGGCTGGGCCAGATGCTGGGGATGTGATGCTGTGGTTGCCCTTTGGGGCCTAGTGCACCCAGCCCACAACTAACTACAATCAGCCGGAGGTAGAAGAAGAGATACACATGCAAAGTGCTTTGGGAATAAGAAAGAGGAGCTCTTTTGTCTAAGTGCACAAGGCTACACAAGAGGTGATGTTCCAGCTGGTTACTGAATGGTCCCACCAGGCAGATAGGGGGGAAGAGGATTCCAGGAAGAAGGCACTGCACCTCCCCGAGAGCCCTTGTTCCTCTGGCATCAACCTTGTTTCTTCTGTGCCCAGGACAGTGCCTGGGATAGCAGGGGCCTTCAGAAAAGGTTACTGGATAAGTCAGAAAATTCAGGGCATTGACAGCCTCCCCTTTGGGTATGAAGCTCTAATCAGAGCAGTCATTAGTCAAAGGCTTGTTTTTGAAAGATTTTTCTGGTGGTCTGGAGAGTGGGAGTAAGCAGACTTACCCAGGGATAAGCAGGAATGCCCAGGTACGAGGCTGCCACACAAGGTCTGAAGGGCAAGGGAGAGCAGGTATGCAGAGATTACCCTAGGAGGGTTTTCAGAAGTATTTGAGCACTTACAGTAAGAATCTGTTTACCAACAAGATATTTTTTAAAATATTTTAAAAAGACAATGCTTTTGAAAAGGTCTATTTTTTGGAAAGAAAGAGATTTCAATAATATATACTAATAATTTTAAAGGAAGCCACAGATAAAACCAGTTTAAAGACAGCATACAACTAAACAAGGTCAATGGCTTCCCATCTGAGGAATCCTGGCTACCCTATAAGTATCAACTCTGTTAAGGGCTGAGCCCCAGTGACAAATGCATTTTCCAGTTTCATGGAGAATGAGATAAGACAGTTCCAAGATTGTGCAAGGATACAAAACCTAAGAGTACATGAGGGTTGAAACTCTTTTTCTTTTAAGCAACAGAACCCTTTCCTTCAGCAAAATCTTATATAAAATCCTGTAGGCAAATCAAGATTTCTGCAGTGGAGTGTTAGGAGGTCAGAGACCCCAGGATCTGTTACTTTCAGTTCTTACAAGCCCTGAACAAACACAAGTTTGTGCCCCAGCAGCGTTTTGGGGTATGGACCGTTTTCCAAAGGTCAGGGAGACTTCTAGACTGGCCCATCTTTCGCACTAAAACCCCAATACTCAGAAGGATGAGATACTCCCCAAAAAGGATGTGGGTTGTTACTTCCTACCGCTTATTTTATAATCAATGGGAAGTTCAGAATTATGAATTACAGCCAATGGGAAAACCTCTAAAGCCTGTCCACAGTGGAGAAGTGAGAGCAGCAAGAGACTAGTTCTCTTGGTGGGGGCCCCTGGCCAGCAGTACCTGGCCACCCTCACACCCTCATGGAAGGAGTCTGCAGCAGAATCAGGTCCGAAGGCTCCCAAAGCTTCTAAGCAGCTTTAGGGCATGACCGTGTACACTGGTGTCCCTTATACAGCTGCCATCTTCTCGGGAATGCTGGAATTGGGTACAGTTCCCTTCCAGTGCTCTGGTATAAGGACGCAGAGCAATGCAACACGGGGTAAATCCAAGGACATTTTGTTCTTTAGCAGAGACTGACAAGCTCATTTAGTAGCAACAATTCACAGTCCTCAAGAAAATGCTGAATATTACTTACAGACACAGTAAAATGCAGGCAAAGACAGCCAAACGGCGCTGGAAGCTATTTTAGACACGCCTACTTAATACCATAAATTCTTTATTTTTCATAACAAAATAGTCCCACAAAAATTATCTGTTACAACAAAGTCCCAGGCTATGAGAGAGGTTTCAGTCCCCATTTCAGAGATGGGGAAACTGACATGGGCAGGCTCCCAGGGACGGGAGGAGAGCGGGGCCTTTCCTGCACACGGCTGCCGGCGGAGCTCTGCCTGGGGAGCTCACACAAAGAGCTTCCACAGTCAGCAAAATGCAGCCAAAGTGCCTAGGGAAGGCAGTTTAGAGTCATTAAAAATCGGTCCTGTTCCATCCCAAAAGGACATCTGGATAAATACGCTCTGGAGAGACATGACTTGCCAGCTTACCTGAGGAATTTAATCTGGGGTTGCTTTAAATTCACAGTACTTATGCCCCAGTCTGCACTCTCCTTGCTGATGGGATGGCAATTGTGTGAGCACTTCATAGGAGAATTTACCTGACATGTCTTTCTTGTCAACCCTTTCCAGGAAATAAAAATTAAAGCCACTCACTGTATAAACCACCCCATCTAAGCAGTCTTTCCCATCCCTTTGATTTTCTTTTCCTGCTCCCTTTTGACATGGATTTTACATTCTAAAAGTTGCCAGGCTGCCATCCTTGGGGACCAGGCCAATCTGTTTATGTGCAGAGTCCACAAAAGACGTTGGACCATGCGGAGGTAGAGGAGGACCGGGGTGGCTGGTTGGCAAGAAAAATGTTAGCCCAGGTACCCTTCCCAGAATCTGGGACTGCCCTGCTGAAAAACACTGTCAATTCTGCTCCAAAACTAGCTTATTAGCAAGGCTTCTTTGAAATAGCAGGGAACTATTTCCTAAAACAGCTCTTTATGACATGGATTTGAATATGCAGCAATCTCTTGCATATTTGCATTAAATGCAGCCCAGTGAGAAAGAAGCTCAGGAAACACTTCAAGCTCTTTTTAACTCACAGGTTTCTTTCAAGCCCTTTAATGCAGTACAAAAGGACTGTGATTTGGTCCTTCCCTGTCCCTCCGATCTCATCTTTTCTCCCCCCCCCCCCCCCCAAGCATCCTGAATCCTGGCTACACCATTCATAGTGCTTCCTTTGTCCCAGAATGTCCTTCTTCCGAAGCCCCTCTGCCTGGAAAGTCTGGGCCCTCGGTGGTGAAGCCTTTCCCAGAACCCACCAGTTTAGCTGATTATTCTCACTCTGCGTGGCTATGGTACCTTGCAGAGTCCTCTAGTCTAGCTCTCATTCACTGTATACAATTTCCCTGTGTAGAGCCAGCTCTCCTCTCCAAGACTACAAGCACCTTGAGAGAAAAGGCCATATTTAACTTATTTTTGTGTGTCTGAATGGAGGCAAAGTGTCAGACACGCAGCAGGCAGTCAAAATGTATGTTACAGCCGGGCGCAGGGCTCCTGCCTGTAATACTAGTACTTTGGGAGGGTGAAATGGGAGGATTGCTTGAGCTCAGGAGTTTGAGGCTAGCCTGAGCAAGAACAAGACCCCATCTCTACTAAAATGGAAAAACTAGCCAGGCATCTTGGCGGGTGCCTGCAGTTCCAGCTATTCGGGAGGCTGAGGGAAGAGGATTGTTTGAGCCAAAAAGTTTTAGGTTGCTGTGAGCTATGATGGCACCGCACTCAACCCCAGGGCAACTGAGTGAAACTCTGTCTCAAGAAAAAAAAGTATGTCACAAAAAAATGGAGAGTACACACATAATTTGACCCAGGAAAATATACCACTGAGACTGAGTGGTATAGCGGTCTGTGCCAAAAATTCACAAGAAACTGGAAGCAATGTAAAAGGCCCCCAAGAAAAAAACGTGTAAATAAGATACCCATATTACGGAAGATGATATAATAGAACAAGGCAAACCTATATGTACTGCCAAGGACAAAGATCAAATAGAGTATCAGGTGAAAAATTCTGGAACAACCATGAATAAGGAATTCTTAGCAATTACTACCTCTGAAGAGGGGGTAACACTGGAGACAGGATGTGTGATTTTAATTATTCACTCTATGTATCAATATTTTGTTAGATATTTGAATTTTTGAAAAGTAGGTATTACGTTTGTAATTTCAAAAGTGGATTAATAAGCCTCCCCTTTAAATGGGACTTAGTTCTAAAAGTTGCCCGGTGAATAATCCTTGCAATTAAATCTATCTAGTAAATGCAACCATCTGCCCTAACTATGTTGTTCCTCCAAAGGTAAAGACACAGTAATGAAACCATTCTTCATGTGCTCAGGATGCATTTCCCATGGTGCTCTCAGATCCGGTTCTCTCTGTCTGGTGCAATTCTTTGGAAAACTCTTCCCTGCTAGCCTGATATCCGGACCTGAGTTATTTTAACTCGATAAATATTTATGGAGCATCGCCCAAGTAGAAGGCACACATGCACAACAATGAATGCATAAAAAAAGAAGTGAGTCACCTAGGAACCTACGATCCTGGCATCCCAAAGGGTTCTACTCTATCAGGGGAGACCAACACCAAGAACTTTAAAACCAGGAGGAATGCGAGAAGTGCTATAAAGAGGAAAAAGCAAACAGGCGTGGGGAAATGGTTCCTCAGGGGCAGACACTGGAGGAGCTAATGGAGGTAGCAACATTTAAGCATGGTCCACAAAGACAGGTAAGATTGAGCAGCAGAGATACAGGAGAGAAGAGGCCGCCTTGCCTTGTCTGCTTCCTGGCACACTGGGGTGGTTACATGTCTGAGTTTTAACAGGCTTTCTGCATGCAAAGTAAATAAAAAGAATTGCTTCATACCTGGAATAAAATCCAAACCTTCCTAAAGATTTACCAAAGCCCCACATTTCCCAGCCTTGCCTCTTTCTCTGACCTCAGTCCCAGCCATCCTCTTCCTCCCTCCTCCCCACTGTAGCTGCCCTGTCCCCCAAGGGGGCTCCAGGACTTTCAAATGATCATTTCCCCTCTGCCTGGAGGGTGAACCCCATCAAAGTAGGAACTTGGCCTTACTTATAATTTTATCCTCGCCGTGCCAGGTGCATAGTAGGAACTCAAATAGAATGGCTGGAATAAATAAGTAGATAAAATAAAGTTCTCAACTAGAGTCGAAGATAGCTGACAAATGTAGGACCTCCTCTTGAATAATTCATCTGGCTGGTTTTAGATTTTTAAAATACATCTATCTGGGTTATAAATCACTTCACCTGCCCTACACCACAAGCACTGACTAGCATTAAGTCTGATACACCATTACCTTTTTGCCCCCTCCCACTGCAGTTTTGCAATACATGATCATTTCATGGCTGCACAAAGAACTTTGGCATTTTAGTTCCAACTTCATAGCTGAGAAAACTGTCAAGGCAAAGAACCTTCGCTCTGGGTAGTTACAGAGTCCAGTAGGCTGGATCTTGAGTGTTCTGACTGATATAGTGGGCCTGGAAGAGAATTGCTACTCCTATTCTTGACACCAAACTGTGAAAGAGTTTCCAAGGGCGTGTGGTGTGATTTGAGGAAAACCTTGCCCCACAAACTAAGCAAGTTTTAACAATTACCCCTCTTTCGCTTTGCTTTAAAGGGGACTCATCTCCTCCCGATGACTGTTATTGGGATGTCTAAACTTTTAAAAATAATAAGTACTACTGAGGAGTAGTTTCTTTTTAACTGTAAATTAAGATCATAAGTCTTTTGCTTAAAAGGCAAGTACGTGTTCTACTGAACACTTTCAAAGGTTCGGGGCTGTAATTCCCTTGCAGGCAACGTATGCTTCAGTGAAATTTTTCATTTGCAAATTAGGTTCGTTTATGGCAGAAAATGAAAAGTCATCATTAGACAGACCAAGAAATGGGGCCATTCTTTACCTAGAAGGAACAATTAGCTGAAATTATCTGTGGGGAAATTTCATCTTTCACGTATTGTCAGTTTTACAAAGGTATGAAAGAATCACTCTAAAAACCTAAAGAACATAACTAATTACGGTTTACCCCAGTGACTGTTCTTATCAGCCTGTTTACTCAAATTGAAATGGGAATTGCAGACACTCCTCGGATGAGACCACACTCTGCAACAGGGAATTCAATGATGGGGTTTCAGTTCACAACTTCTCAGGGCAAGGGCTGGGGAAATTCATTTGGCATAAATGTATCTACAGATTCAGAGGCCTGTGTCAATGTGGGTTCTAATGATCTCCTAAAGGACAGTCTATATTTTCCCCCACTAAATCTCCAGCAGGAGAAGGGGAAGGCTTTCTTGGAACATTACCTCCCTGTTTATTTGACTTTCTAGATAAATTAGGAAAGTTACAAGGAGAAGGGGGAGGTAGGCTCACACATCATCAGCATCCTCAACATTTACTGGACATGAGGCTACAGATCAAACACATTTGTGGTTGTTTATAAAATGTTACTTATCACTCCCATACTAACACACACGTACCCCCTACCAAGAAGAAATTTATTTTCATAAAGATGGTCTATCATGTTTAGCTCCAACCATTTTTGTTTCCAGCACGTTGGATTCATTCCATTTTTAGTGACAACTCCTTTAGGAAACACTCTTGTTAAACCTGTGTTTTGAGAAATGAAACTAATGGGCCAGAACTGGCTTATCACGAAATACTCATCAACTCAGGAAATAAAGTTCAAATCCTTCTACCCTTAGGTGAATGAAACTCGTTTGTAGGACACTCTTGGAGTAACTATGGAAAGGGCATCTTTCTAGTTACTGAAGACTGTTCTTGAAATAGTAAACTCAGGCCCTCTACTGTTATCTTTTGTCCAACCTAATATAAAAAGAAGGAAACAAGTTTGTTACTAAATCCAAGAAGGTACCCACTAATCTTAAATTACTGGAAGAGAATTCAAAAGAGCCAGAAATGATCTCTTTTCTTTTCCCCATTGACACTTAGCACTTGGTGGCCAATTTTTAAATGGTTCTCACAATTAATTAAGTATTTGAAAAGCTAGAGCTCAGGTCCTATGTGAAAGAAGCAGAATGATCTGCCTTCCCCACCCCAGGGTTTTCTGTAGCTAGACAGCTGGGGCCACTTGTTTTTGGAAGACAGGGGACACGCCTGTGGCTCTGGTTTTCACTATTCCTCATCGACCACCATACACGCCCTCACGTTGCAATTAACTCCATCACAGCTTACCTTAGACTCCTTACCGTTTAGGTGAATGTCTTTCCGAGATTTGGCAATGGCTAATCTCATCCCTGGTATGTTGATTCTTAACAACTTTAACGTCAGAAAATTATACTTCATTACCTGGCTGGAATACCAGCACAAGTTGTTTACCTTGTGTTTAATTCTATTGTAACACTTATTCTACTGTGTGTAGTCTTAGTTTATAAGACTTTTTCACCAGAATCTTCTTGAAGACAGGATATATGTGCCTTAATCTTGGCTAACGCATACTAACTGCTCATCAAATGTTTGTGAAACAAACAAATTAAATAGCGACGACCTCCTTACATTCTTTTCCATGGAAGCACAGAGTCACAGTAACCTGCTATAATGAGCTCATTTCAGTCATTCACTGTTGTATTCAGCCAATATTTAAAGAGTACTGAAGACATTGTGAAGAACAAAAGAGACATCTTAGGATGTGTACAGTTAAAAGAGAAAGACACTGGCCAGGCGCAGTGGTTTACCCCTGTAATCCTAGCACTCTGGAAGGCTGAGGCAGGAGGATTGCTTAAGCTCAGGAGTTCAAGGCCGGCCTGAGCAAGAGAGAGACCCCCATCTCTACAAAAAATTGAAAAGTTAGCCAGACATGAGGTGGGCACCTGTAGTCCCAGATACTCAGGAGGCTGAGCAGGAGAATCACTTGAGCTCAGGAGTTTGCTGTGAGCTAGGCTGATGTCACGCATGGCACTTGAGCCCGTGCAACAGAGTAAGACTCTGCCTGAAAATAAATAAATAAATAAATAAATAAATAAAATTAAAATAAAAGAGAAAGACACTGAACAAGTCATCAGACAAGTCAACATGCAATTGCAAACTGTAACAAAGTGAATGGAAGGAAAATGAGGGTGATGAGGCATCATGAGAGATTGGAAAAGGGCTTGTTTGTTCTGGGGCTGAAAGAATCGGTAGAGAGTAGCCAGAGAGAGGATGAGAACACAACATTTCCTAGGCACTGGGAACAGCACGGGCCAGGGCTCCCAGATAGGAAAGAGCATGACATACTCAAGACACTGACAGATCAGTGTGGCTAGAATTCAGCAACAGGACCTGGAAATCGAATCTTCCTGAAATCTAATCTCTCCTTCCTGAAAATATCCTTCCTTTAAAATAAGAAAATAAAATCATGCCAGGCTTTGTAAATCTGGTGAAGGGCTTTCAATTTTGCCTTCAGGGTGCAAGAAAGTCCTTCCAGCAGCAGAGTAGCAGAACCAGATCTGCATTTCCAAAGAAACATCCTCCCTGCCCTAGGCTGGTGGAGAAAAGGTCAGGGGAAGAGCAAAAGTGGAAGACTGTCCAGAAGGCCACTGGAGTTGGGGGCCAAGACCTGGACCAGGGTGGGGGCAGTGGATAGGTTTGGTGTGAGCATTGGAATTAGCTTCCAGGCTCTCGGTGATGGACGGCTTCAATAGGCCTGTGCTTGTGGGTTTGCGCTTGCTCCAGGCTAACCTGGACCACCAGAGCAGGGGTAGCAGGTCCCTCTCCCATACCAGCTCCCTGGCACACATGTGGGGTGGGGACTTTGGTCAAGAAAGCACCCCACATGCCCTGGGTTGTCCCCAGATTCTAGTCCTGGTGGAAGCTGGGCACTCAGGATGGACATAAAGTTCATGTGCAATTTAAAATAGTTTAACATAGAAAATTGCACACGAACTTTATATCCAGCCGGTCTATTTCTCCCAGCCCTTAGCCCAAGGCTCTGCACCCTGGCCTGTGAAGAACGCGGACGCTTGACAAAGTCCCTGCACTCCTCCTGGTCAACCCTTGTCAGCAGGGTGCAGACAGCCACTCTCAAGGTACCACCCGAGAAGCCCCTCCTAACCCCCACCGCTGGACAAGCTCAGGGATGCCAATGACTGAACTACAGAACGTCACGAACAGTGAAGTGCCATCTCTCCTTCTCTTACTCAGTGGCCTGTAAACATCCTTCCTTTAAAATAACAAAATAAAAGCCCCGCTTCCCATTGTGAGTGCTGGCCTCGGCCTCCCCGCCTGTCAGAGCCGCAGCTGAGGACCTCTGGCCCCCGAGCTTTCCGCTCTGCCCTGTATTCCCTCTGCTCCCGTCCTCTGACATCCAAAGCTCTTCTTAAAACATCCTTTGATATCCAATTTCCCTTTTACATGGCCCCTACTGTCAAAACCACATTTTTGTTTTCCTGCTGGAGAATGATCCAAATTCTTCTTCTGTGTACCCACGACTTCCTGGTTCTGCTCACATCTCCCCGGGCTGGAGCGCTGACTCCTCAGACCCACTCGGCCTGCTCTTTTCTGGGGCTGCCTCCTACACTGAAAGATGAACCTTCTCTTTTTTTGGTTTAACACACAACATTCCTCTCTAGCTTTGACTATTCTTTTGCCTACAGCATGGTATTTTACACAATTAGATTCTGCCCAGTCAATGGACTGAATGCCTTCCCAAAAGGGACCACCAGAAGCTTTTTAAAAGCCCAGCAAGAGACCCCATTCCTCTATTTAAGACTCATTCTGTACTTGGACTATGAATGTCTCAATTTCGAATGCTCAGTGGAGAGCTGGATAAAAACCGTTGCGCGTCTACTGTATGTGTGGCAGAGATGTACCCCTATATCTCTTCTTTGCTCCCCAAATCCTTCCACTGTTCTCTGGTGGGTAACTCAAGAGGAAGCAGTCTGCTGACCAACGTCGGGGAGGCACACAAGGATATGGGCTTCCCTCTCCTGCTGGCTGAGGCTGAGGATTTGGCAGGGGACAGTGGCACCGAGCATCAGCACTGGCAATGAGAGGCCAGAGCAGGCAGGCAGGAGCCTTCCCCACAATGACATGGGTAATCAGGCCCCCAGACAGTGAAGAACTAGCTGGGTAAAACTTGGGGTTATCTGTAACTCCTTTTGTTCCTCTGCACTCCCTTGGTTCCAGCAAATTGAGGGCTGAGAATATAATGACTTCCTCTTTCCAGACATAAACCATGGGGTTGAAAGCCTTCTCCAAGGCCTCACACAGAGGGGCTTGGGACCCAGAGCAGATGTTGCCCTCATGGAGCTGATTTTGCAGCCCAGCACTACCCTAGACACCCACACCGCATCCCTGCACACCCACAACTTCTTCAGCATCTGGCCCTGTGGAGGCAGTGGACAGTGTGTGCAGAGGCTCAGGGATCCATTCTAACTCACAGGGCATTTACATGTCTGGGAACTTCCCCCTCTCCTGACAGATCCCAGATATGGCAACCAGCAGACAAAGCCTCCCTCCACAATGGGCTACACCAGGATTATTTGCATGCAGGGCAGATGCCATCCCTCACCCCATCCATTTGTCCATTTACACAGGCACAATATACCCTGTGACTTGGACCAAGAAACCTTCCGCAAGCACCACAAGTTTCTCAAAACCAAAAGGGACAGACAACAAACTCAACGAATCTGAGGGAAACAGAGGGGTTTCTGCCCCTCCTCTGATGTGCACGCTATGCCCATTACAAAATAATTCACCAATTTGGTAAAGTTTCTTGGGAACTGTGAAGACCCAGAGTGCACGAAAGTTAATTCTCTGACAGAAGAAAGCCACATCTGAGATATAAAGGAGGGTGCATGTGGGAAGGTGGGAAAAGCCACAGGATGCACGTCCTCATCTTGCACAAATTCACCTGTCATCTTTCTGCACTTCCTCACTGCAAAACCAGCATCCCTCTCACGGTCGGCTATGCACAAAATAGCCTTCTGTTCTCCTAGTCACATCAAAGCACCTTCACGCTACGCCGACAGGTCATCGAGGGAATGAAGAAAATTAACAAACCCACCTAGGTTATTTCTATTAAAATGAGCCCCTCGGCCCGCAGGCCCTGTCAGTCTCCATAGAACACAAACTCTGACAAGTTTGTTGAAAACTCTGAACCTCTCCCGGTTGTGTCGACAGCTTGCAAACACAACAGGGGAATGGTGCCTTTGAGTTCTGCTTTTTTTATGGGTACAGAGGAAGGATAGGTTCCATCACTAGCTATCTTCATCACTACATTACAGCTATCTTCATCTCCCTGCTCACCCCTGCTGCCACCTACGGAACATGCAACCACCTTATAAAGGTGGATAAAGGCCAACAACTGCCTACTCCTCACCCAGGGCTTACGGCTCGCTCCCCTTCACTCTACTCAGCTGCACTGACAGCTGCCTTTCCCCATTCATTAAACAGCTCAAGTTCCTCCCACCACAGGGCTTTTGCACATACCAGTCCCTCTTCTTACTACCTGGTTCGCCTTTGCTCACCCCTTTGGTTCTCAACTCCAAAGTTACTTCCTCAGACAAGACATGTTGCACAGTTGGTGACTATACAGATTACTACAGAGATTATTTAAGTAAAGTCTGTCTTGTCCACTAGAATGCAAGTTTCATGAGAGCTGGAACAATGTGCAATTTGCTCCAGCACAGAATTTGGCACACGATATATGCTCAGGAAGCATTTAATTACCTAATTCATAATTCTACCATGTCATTCCTCTAGTTACAAATTTTTCAGGGGCTCCCATGATGCTTCCTAAAATCTGAGGTCTTCCAAGCCCCCCTATGATCCCACCCTCAAACATAGGAATTTAAGATCATTTCTTATCAATCTTCTTGAAGGTCTTCTCTTCTGCCAAGGTCATTGCCTAAGACTGTGCCTTGATCACTGCTCCTCATCTGAAAAGACTCCTTCTCCTCTTTGCCTAATTTAAATCTAATCCCACAGGAAGGTGTAGGGTCACCTGGGCCACATAACACCATGGAAAGAGCACAACTCTGCATCAGAGTCCTGGGTTCAAATTCAGCCTTTACCATTTATTGCTCCTGTGACCTTGGCCACAGGAAGATTAGAGCACCAAACACACTCCCGGGTACGTGACAGATAATAGGTAACTATCAGCTCCACTCTTATTCTTCAGGCTAGACCACTATAAACCAACACATGAATGCCTAAAAGTTGAAATAATGCCCATGCCGCGGCTCATGCCTGTAATCCCAGCACTCTGGGAGGCCAAGGCAGGTGATTGCCTGAGCTCAGACCAGCCTGAGCAAGAGGAAGATTTCATCTCTAAAAATAGGTGGGCTTCATAGTGGTCACCTGTAGTCCCAGCTACTTAAGAAGCTGAGGCAAGAGAATGGCTTGAGCCCAAGAGTTTGAGGTTGCTGTGAGCTATGATGCCATGGCACTCTGCCAGGGGTGACAAAGTGAGACTCTGTCTTAAATAAATAAATAAATAAAATAAAAGTTGAAATAGTGTCGAAACAGTACAGGCCAAGTTCATCTACAAAATTAGCTACCAGCAAAATCGAGCTGGCAAGGAGATTCTCATAACTGATATACAAGTTCATTCCTACTGACGTCAAGCAGACCCTGTACTGTTCTCCCTGATAGCAAAGTAATCCACAATTACAAAAACATTTTCTAAAAGTAACCAACAAAACTCCAGTGTTTGGATAGTCTGAGCATCGGTGTCTTTGGCCATTTTACTCCATTTAGCAGAATGGCCAGGCAACGCCTGCTATATTCTCAACATTCCAGTTATCACGGCAGAGGATACAAAAATATTAAATATAAGCCTTTCTCACAAGGCACTAACAGGGCACCCAGAGAGAGAAGAATTGCCCTGATAAGGTGAAACCATACAGAATTCAGTTTTAAATTGGGTGCTATCGACTAAGTTTGAAAGAGAAAAACAATCAAAAACACCATTCATTCATTTACTAACCATCTATTAAGTATTAACCAAACATAGGGCAATGAATTAAAAAAACAAAACATGTTTGCTTGCTAGGAGCTTGTAATTCTTTCCACCTGTGACCCCCTTCTCCCCATCAATCCAAATCTGACTCACCCATGACGGCCTTGGTCAGATCATAACCCCTGTGCAGACTTCCTTAGCTATTTTGAACCAGCTCCTTCTTCCCCCATCCCTGCCTTTCAAAACTTTTCATTTCTTTCACACCGACTTAGCCACTCACTTCATATTTGCATGGCCTGTGCTGTCAAACACAATTATGTTTACTTGTGTAACTCTCACTTCACTTTTTCTCAGTATATTCATCTCTGCATCTATTTATAAATCCTAGGAGGCCAAGGGCCCTGGACTCTGCGGCATCAGGTTTAAAACCAATGTATTTTTATTTGAATTAAAGTAGGTCTTCCGAAGAGCAACTCAAAACAGAAAGAGGGAGCAAGAATGGAAAGAAAGTAAACTTTACAGAATATATGCCATGCGCTGGGTCCTCCCCTCAGGCCTATTTAAGCACTACTAATAATGGAGGAAGGGACTGAGTCTTCCCCTCCTACACACACCTTGCCCACTATGGTCACTAAACAGCCAGCAACTGCCTGCCCTGGCCCTGGCTACATTCATTGCTTGAGTGGGCGTGGATCTAACTGTTTCCAAATTCAAGGAGGTAATTACCTGCTGTATCCAATGGGCTGGAATCACCCATGCTCTGCTTATTCCTAATATACCCGTCAACAAATCTAAACACACAGGGGACTACCAGGAGAACGGTCTTGTTTTGCATGACTGCCTACTTGAACACATTCTACAAAGTCCTGAAAATGCAAGGAAAACCCATCTGAAAATGCAAAAGTTTAAAAACGATGGTGGCAGTTTTGCCAGGATAATGACAGCCCCCTTTTCATTTCTATAGGAAGTCCACTATTCACCATTTTCCAGAAAGTTCTTTGTTCTTTTGCTCTAACGAAGTAAATTATTCCTCACCTTGGGCAAGTAAGTAGGAACGTGAGAAAATTACATTAAATCAGACATCCTTGAGATCAAAATAGATTGGAACAGGGGTTCTCTCTGTTTAAAATAGTTCTTCAAAGAGAAAGCAAAAGAGCTTAAGGGAAGAAAAAGTTGTCAAACACCCTCAAGCACTTTGGAAGCACCTAAGATCTACAAGCTATTGATATGTTAATTAAAATTTACTTTTATCTAGTATAGGTGTTTGTTGGTCATGGCCCCATTACCCCCTGGCACTTTGGGCCTCTTGAATAAAATTTCATTCCTGGAAAGACATCAGAAAATTCTTCCTTTTCTCTATTTAAGATTAATTTCCTCTCCCTGACTTGGTGAGAATTATACTCTGGCTTGGGAGTAACATGAAGCTGGTCACCAAGTCCTAGAGAGAAGATTTAGTCCATTCAGTCTGTCCACCATCAGGCGGGTGGACAACTAACCCCCTCAGACAAGGTAAGGAGAAAGTCAGATCTTTAATCAGTAAGGAATTAATAATGTGTTTTGATTAGCTGCTAGAGAATACAGCCTCTCTAGAATTTAAAATGTCTAGAGAAAGATAATCCTTTTTAGTAATAACTCTGCTCAAGAATCTATTTTAATATTGCAAAGTCCTCACCGCTGACCATTCTTCCTTGTGTCCCACACAAATTCTCATGGGACTGTTTATATCCTCTGATTCTATTTGGGGGAAGATGAACTTTGGAGATTCTTGAAACTTCTTAAACGATCCTTACAAGTGAATTTAGGCAAAACAAAATGCCTAAATCGTGAAAAGTCCAATTCAAACTTTATAGTGTCTATGTAGAGCATGGTGATTCTAGGGTGAATCAATGTTATATTGTTTATACATCAGTTCATACTTTCTCTTAAAAAGCTCATTCCAGTGTTATCGCTAACACAGTTTTTCCTTTGTTTTGGAACAGAGGTTGGCAAATGATGACCTGTAGGCTACATGCTTGTTTTTATAAATAAAACTTTATTGGAAACACAGCTGTGATCGTTTGTTGATGTACCGTCTGTGGCTTTCTTGTTGCAGCAACAGGCAGAGTTGGGTAGTTATAACAAAGACCACATTGCTTGAATATGCTAAAGTATTTACTATCTGGCTATTCACAGAAAAAGCTTGTGGATCTCTGTCATTCCCAAAACATTACCACTAAAATGCCCAGTTATCAAAAAATATCAGTCTGAGGCCTGAACAGAATCATACTTTGGCTACCTTAAACCCTGAAGCCAACTGCTGGATGATGAATTCAATAGCAGTTCATTCTGAAGACCTCCAAAAAGCCATAATCACCAGCATAATCTAATTTGCCACCATCATCTACAAATCCCATTTTGCCATCTTATTTGACACACCCCACCAAAAAATTAGGTATGTGTCAACAATGACTATCACTAAACAGTGCTACCATGTGATCACAGGAATGGGCACCACAGGCACCGTGCTGAGCCTATTACCCAGATCATGACGCAGCCAAGATGTGAGATGCTCAGGGATGGCACAGTCTCTTTCATTCACTGTTGAGTCCTTAGAGCTTAGCACAGTGGCTCCAGAACCTGCTCCATGAGCAAATTTCAATGACCTCTATGTGTTTTTTTATAATTCTCTCTCCCTTAACTTCTTGACTTTTTGATTGTCTCCCCAAATGATGGATTTTCTACAAGACATAGCAGTTGAGATTCTGCAGGCCCCAGGGCAGACTTCCTGGTCAGAACTCCCCTTCTTCCCTGACCTGTCCAAGGCCGCTCCTGAAAAATCCCAAGATCTCCATTCCTGAGACAGATGGAGTTGAGGCAGCTTCTCCCTTTCTCCCAACAAGACTTCAAAAATTCCTTTCTTCCTTGGCAACACTCAGTCCTCTCAATAATTGGATCTTTGTGCAATGAGCAACTATACCTGGACCAAAACCCTCTTGTGGTTTTGACAGCACCCATACATTGTAGTTACCCAATAAATATCTGATGAGTGAATGAAAGTTAACTGTCACAAAACGCCACGGCGACCATCTAGGTATTAAGCCAAGCAGCAAGCAGAGATTTGAGTCCAAGGGGTTTGCAATCTCCTATCACCTCACTGCCTCTGTTAACGCGTGGTTCAGCCAGCACGCCCTCCTCCAGCCCATCTTGTTTTCAATTAAATAAAAACCCTTTGGCAATGCAATAACTAAATCTAACCTGATTAAATAGTAAGTATTTATTGGGGGTTGATTTACTTAGCACTGTATTAGAAACTACAAACCTAAAAGGAACATAAGATGCTTTTAGCTCGTGGCACATGCAGAACGGTACACTTGTTAGAAGGGTGAACTCTGAACGACCGCTCCATGTTCACATCCTGATGCCATTCCATCCTCGATCACAGTCAAGTTACTTAACGCCCCAGTACCTCAGTTTTCTCATCTGTAAATGAGGGCAACTGCAGTATCTAAGAGGTTCTTGCACAGTAACAGAGCCTCTCCCACAGTAAGTACTGAACTATACCTGAGTGATTTATTATTACACCACATAATGACATTTTGATCAATGAAAAACCACATATATGATAGTAGTCCCATAAGATTATAAGGGAGCTGAAAAATTCCTATCACCCAGTGATGTCGTAGCCATCTTAACATCTTAGTAAAACATTTTACTTATGCATTTGTAGTGATGCCAGTGTAAACACACCTACTATGTACACTGAAAGTACATCACAGACACCTATGTGCAGCATATAATATTTGATAACAACTGTGTTACTGATTTACATATTTATTATGCTAGATTTTTATTGTCATTTCAGAATATATTCCTATCTATTTCAAATAAGGTCACTATCCAGGAGATGACAACTCTGTGTGTGTGTTACTGCCCCTGAAGACCTTCTAATGTGACAAGATGTGGAGGAGGAAGGCAGTGTTAATAATGATCGTGACCCTGTGTGGGCCTACGTTAGTGTTTTGTCTTCATTTTTGAAGAAGAGTTTAAAAAGAAAAAAAAAAAATTTTAATGTTAAAAATGGAAAAAAGTTTATAGAGTAAGGATATAAAGAAATTTTTGTACAGTTGTACAAGGTATTTTAAGGTAAGCATTGTTACAAGAGTCAAAAAGTTAAAAAGAATTAAAAGCTTTTGAAGTAAAAAAAAAAATTACAGTAACCTGAGATTAATTTACTATTGAAGAAAGAAAATTCTTTTATAAATGTAGTGTAGCCTAAGTGTGTAGTGTTGATAGAGTCTACAGCAGTGTAGGTAACGTCCCAGGCCCTCACATTCCTGTACCACTCACCCACCCACCCACCCAGAGATACTGCCGGGCCCACAAGCTCCATTCATGGCAAGTCCCCCATGCCTTTTTTTTTTTTTTTTTTTTTGAGACAGAATCTCACTAAGTCATCCTCGGTAGAGTGCCATGTCATCATAGCTTACAGCAACCTCAAACTCTTGGGCTTAAGCCGTTCTCTTGCCTCAACCTCTTAAGTAACTGGAACTACAGGCACCTGCCACAGTGCCCAGCTATTTTTTTGTTGTAGTTGTCATTGTTGTTGAGCAGGCTGGGCAGGGTTTGAACCTGCCAGCACCGGGGTATATGGCTGGCGCCCTAACCACTGAGCCATGGCCTTCATATTTCCCTCACATTTTTAAAAACAGCATGCTATTTTAAAATATCTTTTCCAGCCTGTCTCTGCTGTATTTATGTTCAGGCATACCCACAGTTATAGCCCAGAGCCTCAGTGTATAGTCCATGATGCCATACAGATTTGTGCAAGTATATGTGATGCTCCCTGAACAATGAAATCACTTAATGATGTCAGTAAGCAATGCATGACCTTCTACACATCGCTTTTCATGTAGTTCTATGATTGGGAAAATAAGAAACTCTTAGCCAAGACAGGAGTAACCTTCCCTAGACTCCCTGGCCTCCAATGGGGTCAGTGTCCACCATAGAGTCCCCACACTTCTCACACCCTATTAACTTCTCTTTCCACAGACACCTTCCTCCTGTACTTATGGTTGTAACATCTGTGTACGTGGGTGTTGCTTTCCATGCAGGAGACCTCCATAAATGTCTGCGGACTGAACAACTGTGCCGTGTGGATCCCCAAAGGGAGGAGAGACCATTGTGCCTTTGAAAAGTCTGCCAGAAAGGGAGAGCACAGATAGTAAAGGAGTAAGATGAGGAAGGCTGGATGGTTGGCAGGGCCTCCTATTTTCTTTTCTTTCTTTAAGGTGAAGAAACAATAGCAGTATGTGACTTCTTCAGAAGAATGAGTCTAGCTCATCCTCCAGTCTCAGAACCTCATTTAAGTGTTCATGGAAGAAGCTAGGCTAGGTTTTTTCTTCCACCGAGGTAGAAGCAAAGATTATTAATTGCTGTTGCCTTAGTCTCCTTCCCACGCTGATGACAATTACCAGGGTATATTCCTCAAGGAGGAAGAAAATTTTGGTTAGGGAGATTTTTCTTTTGGGCGTTCTCGTCTCATTTGTTGATTGAAGGCAATCCTGCAAAATGAACTTTTACCTCTGTTAACTTGAATAGGTTTCTTGAGGCATAACTGTTCTTGTTAAGTTCAGATAGATAGATAGATAGGTAGATAAACAGACAGACAGGGTGGACATAAAGTTCAGGTTCAATTTACTATGTTGAACTATTTTAAATTGCACACAAACTTTTATATATATATACATATATGAACTTGACAAAAACAATTATAACTCAGGAAATATTCAAATGAACAGAGGTAAAAGTTTATTTTGTAGTATAGAGCCTTCAATCACCAAATCATTGTCCGAGATGGTAATGATATAAACCATAAAAGAAAAATATATATACAGAGTGGCTATCTCTCTCTATATATATGTATGTGTGTGTAATCTCTTTTTTTCTGCTCCCTAATTTGCAATTACTCAATTCACAAACTCTGGTTCTTACTAAAGCATAAGGTATGTTTCTCTTAAGATTCTCATCTCTGTCTTATTTCTCAGGATATTACTAAGTATTCCCACATTCTGGTGAAAGTATAAACCTCAGCTTCATTTAGTGATCAGAGATGAAAAATTTAACAACATTAAAAGCCGAGGAAGAATTGGTCTTCATATGCCATGCGAATGAGTGAATTTTAGAAAAGGCAAAGATAAAAAAAATTATAATCCCTTTGGCATCTCATTCATTAAGAAAATTCTTCCTGAGGATTATGAGTTTGAAATACGCTGTATGCAGTCAACCATTTATCCATTCAATTCCACTAATATTGATCGTGCATTCACTTATTCATTCATTTCACTCAACGAATTAATCAAGAAGACTCTATGGGGAAGGCCCGTGCCAGGTGTGGGAGGTTGAGATCACCGAATCAGACGTGGAACTGGGGAACTGTGCCGACGGGACAGGGAGACATAACCCTGCGTTATTCAAAGTACACTCCATGGACGGATGCTCCTCTTCAAACTGGTCCCTGCTGGTCCGGGGCAAGGGCCGTGCCGAAACGGAGAGTTAAGTTTTTAAAATCATTCCCGGACATTTGACAGTATAATTTCATATCTGTTAACTCTAAGAATAAAAACATTGGGGCTTGTACTTTTATTTCCCTTTTTCTTTCAAAATATATTTTATAAACACATTGATCCGTGATGGAGGAGGAGGTGGTTCTTGATCACAAACGGTCTAAGATAACCTGCTCTGGGAAACGCAAAGGAGCCCAATGCCAGGAGAGAGAGGGAGAGAGAGACAGCTGGGAGCAAGCACATTTCCAGCCTGCAAAAGAGAAGCAGGAAACTGTCTGAAAAGGCGTCCCTGGAGGGAGCAGCACTTGAGCACAGTCTAAAAGGATGGGGAGAGGCTTGGAGGCGCAGACAGGGGAAAAAAACATTCCCCGCAAAGAGAAAGGCTGAGGCTAGGTATGAAGAGTTCATGCAGGTTACCATGTGTATTTACATCTCTGTAAGCAAAGAGCAGGTGAGTAATAACAACGGTGATAGTAGCTAACATTTATTGAACACTCATGGGCCAAGCGAGGCTCTATGCTTAGAACACATCATCTCATTTGTTCCTTCCAACTGCCTTCAGGGACACTGATTTGTGAAAATCGTTCCCAGAAAGATGAAAGATATTAAACCGGGGGTAAGGGTGTCCCTTCAGGGAGCAGGGTACCAATGCATGGGCCATCAGGGGACTGATGCTATTTGGGGACACCCGGGTACCTCTCCATATTGCCTGTCTCCTCCCAGATGAGAATGTGGTTCTGCTATACCTGAATCAGATTTGTGAATACTCTCCTTAAATCATGGTCATAATACTGTCCTGCAGGGTCTTCTGTGATGGTGCTGTGAGCCTAAGGAGGAGTGGGCAGGTGTGTAGCAAGAGTCAGCCTCCCAGGTCCAGCAAAGCCCCCGCAGTGCTGCAGACACCTTCCTGGGAAACCTCTGCTGGCTGGACTGCTGTGAGTAGCCCCCTTGAATGGTAAGATTTCATGCCTTTGGCTAATTAAAAATAGACCTTAATCGAACCTTCAAAGTTGTTCATTCCACTCCTGCCAGTTAGTACAGAAACAGTGCAGGAAGTGAGGCTGGAATAGGTGGGATGGTGAGATAGATGGAGGCCCTGACTCCCAGGCTTAGGATGTGGACTTTGATTCTAAAGACAGCAGGGAGCATAAAAATCATGTGGGAGTTACTATACCTCCACTATGAACATCCTTTGGCTTAGCGGGACAATATTGTGGGCAATGACAAAGTTATTCATGTAGTCCTGGGTCATGTTTCTCTTAAGGGGGGGGGGGGGGGAGATAGGCTGAAATAACAGAGTCAGCTCTTCCTAAAGCAGTCTCCAATGCCTGCAGTCATTCCCAAGTCTACGTTTTGCAGATAGAACCTTAAAATGTCTAGCTTGGGAGTTCCTGAGCCTGTTTAAAATACACACGCACACACATATGCACATAAATGCATGCACACACTGCCACCTTCTTTTGAGATTCTGCACAGAAGAAGGCACATTTGGTCTGGTCTGCTTACCAATTTGTGAAGCACTTCAGCAAATTTTAAGTTGTCAAGTGCCATAAAATCAAAGTCCCTGTTATTGTGATAAATTGGCCTTGGTTGCCAAAGCAAAACTAGAGACCGAGTTAACAGTGGCAGCCACGAATAGCTGTTCTTGGAGGGCCAAAATCATGATTTTCAATGTTTTTCCATCTGCAATAGGGGAACATTACTCACTAGAGCCTGAAACCGTTTCCTGCCCCATGTAGCTAAATTCCTACGCCAGCAATATGGTCTCGACAGAAGCCCTTAAAACAGAAATGTCACTCCGCAAAGTTCTTATTTCAGCCAACAAAGCTTTAAGTTTAGACTTAACTGAGAAACAGCACATTTGCCTTACCACAGAGGGAAAGGAAGAAACTTTTTTTTTTTTTTTTTTTAATGCCAGGAAACTGATGTCACTGCTTCACTTATCCAACGTCATCTTTTCCTTCTCTCCCCAACCCAACTGAACTCTGGAGAAAGTGACAAAGGCCTAAAATTTCAGCTGTACCTCATGATCAGCAGGTATTTTCCACCCATTTAGTGCTCAGGTAAGTTTCAGCTTTAAAAACATTTACTAAGTGTAGAATACAAATGTCTGAACACAATAACTAAGAAAATGCCGTGAAGGCTACGTTAACCAGTTTGATGAAAATATTTCAAATTGCATATTAAATCAGCACATTGAACACCATGATTGCATTAATGTACACAGCTATGATTTAATTAAAAAAGTAAATAAATAAATAAAAACTTTGTGGGGAAAACAACCAGAAAACTTACCCCATTTTTCCATGAAAATGTGGGGAAACTATATTGACCTTTAGCAGAACAAAGCAATGTTATTAGGCCTGGCTTCTCACAGACATTTCTTTACTATATCCTTATTCACTAAAGTGTTGCATTGACTACAAGAAATTGGGCGTTAACATTTACCTCTGCTGCATGAAAGAACCTACCATCCCTCTTCTGTAAGAATTTGGAGTCAGAGATTCCTCATCTAAATACTTCGTACATGAGGGTTACACCTGCACAATGGGTGAGCAAGATGAAATGGGTTATGTAAGGGGCTTTTCAGTCTGGGTGTATATCCCTGCACCCTGTTCTTGCCCTGTTGGTCAGCCCAAGTGAGTGCATCTTTCTTGACTTACAGTCCTGACCCATGTTTGCTCACACAGACAGGGTCGGGACAACCCCTGTGGTCTCTGGGGGTTGGCTCTTTGCCCAGGTGGTATGAGAGCCACTTTAGGACATCAAACTATTATGTAAACTCTTTTTACATTAGAATGATGACTTTAGCCCATTAATTATAAATTCTGACAAATTAACAGCAGTGCTATAGAAATCATTACGCTACAGAAATAGTTATAAATCCTAAGAACATCTATGTTTATTTGAGAAAGAGTAATACAGAACATGTTACGTACAGACTAGGCACTACTAGGTGGGGGAGGGTCTGTGGATTCCTGAACCCCTGTGTGTTCTTCAAGGATCCAGCACCCACGGGTTTAGAATCTTGAGTCTGGCCCAGTGAAGACACTGTTCTCTTTCATATCTCCAGAGTTCATGAAGGAGCTGGCTTTCAACTCTTTTAGTTTGGCTCTTTTACCAGGAGGTGATCCAGTATGAAGGTTTGGTAATGGATATGCCAATAAAATGCAAATAGGAGCCACAGTCAAGGGCACCATTTAAAATGAAAACCCACATGAGATCGCTCAGTAAACCGCTGGCTTTAAAGGGAGCCTGGCTGATTGAGATGACAGGACACTTGATCCTGGACATACCATCCCACATGGTCGGCCAGCCCACAGCCTCGCAGGTCTGACCATGGAATTTCCAAAAACAGACTCCCGTGGAGAAAGCCAAGAGCACATTTTTGTGGCTTCAGAGTGAAGTGAGGTTTCTTTTTCACTAGAGAGAGATGGCATTGCTAACTAGGCTCCTTTTCCCTCACGCAGGACCAGTCTGAGAGAGACTCCCTTTCCAGAGAAATACCACAGAACAGGAAATGCCTCAGTTAAGGTGCCGCATGGTACAGGAGACCCAAGCAGGCTCCAAAAAAACCTTAGGTAGGAAGAATCAGTTGCAATGTTACAATTTTTCTGAACCGTCAAGAGGGCCTTGACAATGTAGGCACCAGAACTGAAAGATCCACCAACTATTCCACAAAGAGGACTCAAGAGCCAAAAAGCCAGGAGGAAATCACAGAGGGAAGGGCTGGCTCCAGGGGCTTCCTCCATGAGGTGGGCCTGGTACTGGCAGAGGACTCCCCTACCTGGGTCAGGGGAGAAAAGAGTGATTCAGGGGCAGGTGATAAGAGAACCTGGATGGATGGCTTAGTGTCAAAGACCCCCCACCAGTGAAACATTATAGACCAGGTAATTTAAAGATGGCCCAGAGAAACCTACTATTGATCCTTTTTTTTTTTCAACTCTTCCCCTCCAAAAAACACAAAGACAAAACCATTCACTATCTTTGATAGAGGGTAACCCATTTTAGCAATGATGGATGAGATGAATTGGGAAGGGAAGGAGACCAGTTATAAATATGGGACAGCCAGCTAGGTGTGATGTGGATAACTTTAGAATGAAGACAATGCATGTGGCATATAATGTATAGATATAGCCAAGGGTGACTCCTGATGAAGTCATCGGACAGGCTGCCCAACTGTGGACCCAGTTTTAGGATTTTGGGTGTAGACAAAGCAGCACAGGGGTTGGCTATGTGCACCCCTGGCCCGAGGCAGGAGCTACTCTTACCCTACAAGAGAGAGCAGCAGTGGGAGAATCCCACTCCTCCCTGCCCGACACTCCATTCCTGGGCCAAGCAGCCATTCCTTTGAGGTGAACTGATTCCACAAGGTGGGAAAATAGAGAAATTTCCCAGATTGCAAATGTCGCTGAAACATGGGATTTTCAAACTGGAGAGGACATAGAGCTCAAACATTGTGCTCATTTTATAGAGAAGGACACAAAGGCTGCAGGAGCTGACAAGGTTTCCTAAGCTCTGAGCCGAGCCCCAGCCCTGGGTGAGCGCTGTTCCCAGCTCCGCCCCTGAAACGCTGGATGAAACAGAGAGAATCTTTTTTTATTTTATTTTTTTCCCTGAGCTTCAGATTCTGCATTTGTAAATAGAAAAGATAAAACTAAATGGCTCCTAGGTTCCTGCTAGCACTAACTTCTTGTGTGATCAATGCTTCTAAAATTGCGATGTGTCCAGGTGGGGAAGTTCATTTACCCCCTATCTGGTTTAAGCTCACTTAAGGGAGTGATTTCTTTCCTCTAAGGCTCTCATCTTGGCTGTTATTCAGAGTGAGCTGCCTCCTGGTGTGCTGTCAAAATACATCAGCTTCAAAGACAAACACACACCTTTCAATCCTAGGCCAAGATAGTTTACTGTATAATTTATGATAATGTTAAGCCTGTCTCTCATAAATGTTAATGGTGTTACTTTTTTTTTTCATAGTTGGGTAATTCTCAGAAAAACAGCCTGGATGTTAAAAGTTACTTTTTTTTTTTTTTTTTTTTTTTTTAAACAACATAAACTGCCTCAGCTAACAAACCCGATTAAAACAAAGCTCCACGGGATCACAGGTACAAAGATTCTGCTAGTAGTAGTAAGTAAATTCAAAACAAAACCATTCCAAAGTTCTGTTCTTATAGTTGTTTATCTTTAAAGATTTGGGTAAGTTCACATTCACGGACTTTTCCCCATGTAGATGTATAGATCTTAATTAAGAATTCTGTACCTTAATCCAGGTTCTTTCTGTTCCTTTAAGTTGCTAAATTTGAAATACAATATGCCTAAGTACCTCCCAAAGTAAATTCATTCCTGCTAAAAATATTTTATCATCAAATATTCAGTCTCTTCTCCTTGATAGAAGTTGCACACTTTAATTTGAAGTGCCAGCCCTTCATCTTTTATACTCTATAGAATTGTTTTGACTACTAAATGTGTCTGAGGAATTCTCTCTTAGACATTGGGAAGTTGGGTTTTGAAATCACTTGAATCTTTCAAAGTTAGTCCCTGAGAAAAGAAAACGAGTCTATAACTTCAGATTAGCTCCTATCCTGAGGCTTCAGAAATTCTAGATTTTGTTATTTTTGAAGCATCCTAAAATTCATCAATGTAAGAACGCAGGCGTTCTTCATTTTTGATGCTGTCCAAGACAATCACAATAAACCAATTTTAACATTAAAAGATTTCAAAAGTCCCCAGCAAAAAGAATTAGTAAAAGACTTCAAATTGCTTGGACTCAGGATACCTGGGTTCTAGTTCTTCCTCCGCGTGGTAACTCTGCAAACCTTTTTCATTCGTTCTCTCATTCAACAAAGACTGAGTTTGACAACAAAGGTACTGAGCTGGGCCTTGGTTACAAAGAAACGCTAGAATATAGTCTCTACTCTCAAAAGGACCCATAGTCTATAGGAAGAAAAAGACAAGATAAACAGGCCATCGTGTCATGCGGTGTAGGTAGGTTGATAAAGAGTATTAGAAATGAAAAAGGGTGGGGGTGGTGGAATGTCAGGGTTTCAAGTTTTCTTAAAGAATGTGAAGGCTCAACTGAGTCTTAAGACCTGCCCTTGTCTCCCAGCTTCCCAGGGCAGTGGTGAGACTCTCACAAGATAAAGCCTGGGAAAGGGCCCTGTGAACTGAAGCACAAAAGAGCTGTACTGGGATTATTTTCCATGGTGAGAAACAGACAGCTACTGAATAATGAGTGAGTTCTTTTGCATCTCTGGCTATTAAGGAAAACATCCAAACGTGGTTTGGAAGAGGGTTTTTAAAAATCCAATTTCAGCAGATTTTCTCAATCTTATTTGTATTTCTAGAGGACTTAAAATGAAAGGACTATATATGTCCATTTCACAGAGGAGATAATCTAGGCACCAGGCCCAGAGGGTTAGCAAAGACTCTGCTAGAGAAAGAGAAAGGCTCAGACCGTGGTCAGAGGAGCAGCTGGGGAACCTGAGGTGGGCATGGATGGTCGCAATGGCATTTTCCTTCCATGACATTTCTTCCCGGGTGACACTTCTCCTGCTCTAAAAGGGAGGAGGAATTATTTTCTTTATTTTTCTTTTCTTCCAATAAAAGTCAGAAAGAAAACAAAGAAAATCCACACGTAAAACTCCCTGAAAGCTTTTTTAAACAACTCTTTTTTACCGTTTCTTTCCAAGGCAGACAGGGTAGGTGTTAAGGCTGAGTTCTTCTCTCCATGTGAAATGACGATGGCACTGCCCACCATGACCGTGATATAGACTTCAAGGGCAAGAGGAAATTAAAAGAAAATTTTAAAAGGACTCTATGAGGATGTGAGTCCTTGGAAGACACTGTGAGGATGGGATGTCAGCAGGAGGTGGGTGCTGAAGTCTGAAGGATTCAGGGAAGAGAGGAAGGGGAGGGGAGGGAGCCCCCTGGAGCAGCCGCTGTGAGCAAAGGTGGAGGGACAAGCACCTGGCTTACCCAGAGGGAGGACAACTTCCCAGAGAGGTGCTGCCAGGCAGCTCTCCACCAGGGCTGATCCCACCAGAGCTCCCCAAATTGGTCTCAAAGGCCATCATCAAAACTTAACCACACCTTTTCCCATCCCCATCACAGTTATGTTTTATGGGTGAAGCAAAGAGCAGCAGGGAAAGCAGGGGTGGACCAGAGTGGACATATTTATTTGGTGCGTGCTTAGAGTGCCAGCCCTGGGGATGTGAAGAGCCAGGGAAGTCCAGTCTGTGCGGGAGCAGCTCTTAGCTCTGTGGGGCAGACAGAAGCTTGTCCATTCACAGCATAGCACGAGCTGCCGAGGGTCACAAAAGCGGCATGTGCAAATGCTGGGGTCACCAGACAGGGGGACAAGAGCTGTGAAACAGAAATGATGGTGGGCACAGGGGATGAAAACGCACAGCTGTCTTTCGAGAGGGAGGCTGGTGTCAGATCTCATGTGGACAGCCGTTCTCTGCTTGGCTGTGGCTGTCAGGCCTGTTAGTTCATTTGAATCATCCAAATGATGGGTAACCTCCTGCATCAGCCTCTCAAGCAGCTGGGACTACAGGTGCATGCCACCATGCACAGCTAATTTCTTTTCTTTCTTTTTTTTAGAAACAGGGTCTCACTATATTGCCCAGGCTGTTCACAAACTCCTAGGCGCAACAGATCCTCCTGCCTTGGCCTCCCAAAGTGCTGGGATTATAGCCCTGAACCACTGCATTCTGGCCTAAAGATTACATGTCTTTGTAACAGGAATCAAAGCCTTAGATTCCATCGTTTACTAGGGAGAAATTAACAAAAATAACTAAAATTTATTGAGGGCTCTATTAATGCTCTTTTTTAAAACAAGCATTATTTTTAATCTTTAATACCACTCTGTAAAATAGACTAAGTTATAACAATCCTATCTTACAGATGAGGAAACTTAGGCTCAGAGAGGTCACTCTCTTGCCCAAGGACACACAGCTAGCAGGCAACAGAAGTGGGGGCCTCTGTGCAGTGCAGGAATGCATATTTCCCCTGAGGAATCCAAGCATTTTTTTTTCTGAAAAGAATTGCTAGATATCATCAAATGACTTTGGTAGCTCACCACCCTTTCTGACTCAAACTCCACTAACTTCTCAAAGAAGGAGCTTTTGCTGCTAAAGGAATGATTTCTGCAAACCAGCAAGCCTGAAGTCAGCACTGATTATACTGCCCCTTGAAACCCTCAGCCACTTGCATGCCTCTTTGTCTTTGGGGTCTCATCTCAGCAATTCATTTCAGCTTCAGTCTGCACAAGTCTCAAATCTGTCATGCCAAAGGCAAGAAAGCAAGCCCTCCTAACAAGACTCTGGGCATCACTGGGGCTGCCTGCAATCCAGACTTCCAAAGAGTCACATTCTTCACGAGCAGGTAACGAAGCTCACAGGAACAAAAGCAGAGTGTACAAAAGCAGAGAATGACAATTGAGAACATGTGCCCATTGAGCGATGGCATTAAGGAAATCTGCAAAGCCCTTAGCAATGTAGCTGCCCCCCACCCCCACCAAAAAACAAACAAACAAACAAAAAACTTATAAAAAAAGAAAGGCCCAAGTAGAAGTTCTAATGAGGAGCCATATACATACTACAGGTTACAAAAATTACTGCAGCATTAAAAATAGCAGAACGATGCCATTTAGTATCTATGAAATTCCAGGCAATTTAAGATGGGCTGCTTAAGCATAAAGGCTAATACTGCCTCGAAACACCAAGGGAATAAGAGCGGCATGTAAGAGGAAAAACATTCCCTTGCTGCTCCAGATCACCCCTCTGCTGTTTGCAGAAGAACCAGCTTTTCCCGATGGCATCTCCGCAGCTGTTTGCACTCAGAGAACTCTCTTCCTCGGGCCAGGCTCTGCTGTGTGAGCTGAAAAGTTCGGGAAGATGTTCCATGTGACTCCTTCCCTCTCTGTTCTATTCCTGAATTCCCACAGTGGATAGTGGAGAGGGCTCGCCTCCATTGGGGAGGAGACTGGGAACTAAGAGAAGTATTTGAAAAGGAGCAATTCTGGAAAACCACATGCCCAACATCTTTCCTTGGAATCCAGACACAAGAACTAGATAGTGAGAAGGTGTTTTTAAGGGTCTACACTGAACTCTCAGTTTGTGAAATGAGGTAGCCAGGACTGAGGATAGCAAAGTGGTTTGCCTGAGGTTCCACTGACTTCATGGCGCAACTGCGTCTAGTAAAGCCATAACTTCCAGCGTACATATGACAACTGCGTCTAGTAAAGCCATAACTTCCAGCGTACATATGACTCTATAATGTTTAAAGCTCTTGCCCAGGTTCCATCTCACAAATACCCTATTGCAAGTGAGAAAAACTAAAAGAATCGGTAATTTTTTTTTCTCCTAAGCTGCACAGCTGGGAAGGGGTGGGTTTTAAAGGCAGTTGTCTAGAATCCCTCTCTGAGATATCCAGAAAATTGCCTGTGCCGGGAGTGTGGGTAGCAGGCAAACGTCCACATCTGTCCTCGCCCCAAATGAAGCCACGTCATTCCTCTCGGCCTATACCTCAGATAAGGCTTCCCGCCTACCCATTACTGAATGAAATACATCTGGGCAGCTTCAGGCACATGCTGTACTGAGAAAATTGAGACAAAAGGCTAAGGATGCTTGGGCACAGGCAAGAAGCTGTATTACAAAGGTACATCACTTTCATATTCATTTGCACATTTTTCCTCATAAGAAAATTAGGCTTTAATGTAACCTCAATTTCAACCTTGTTGCTTTATCACCTAAAGCCCATTAGAGAGCTATTTCCCAAGGCCAGGAACTTGTGATTGGAGGTCAGGAGGCTGGGGTTTTAATCGACTCATGATGAAACTTCTTTCCCGGGGCTTCACTCTTCTGTCTCAGCTCTGCCCTGTTCTCAGGACACTGCACCCTATATGGGCAGTGGGGATTTTTCTTAATACACCAAAGGCTGAGTTTACTGCCCAGGAGGGGCAGAAGGGAGGCAAGGGCTGGGAAACAGCTTTCATTGACTCACAGACCAATCTATGTCAAAACACAGCAGCTAAAGCCTGCAAATACACCTTATGTAATAGTGAAAGGGCAGGTCTTCTTTTCCGCCCTGGGCTAAAGCAGGTGTCTAATAATCCACTTTAGGGTACACAGGAAGAGCTTCTAAAGAGTTTCCCGGGGTCCAAGACAACCAATCCCTGAAAAATTCCCTAGATAAAACTACCCACACATTCAGAGTGTTCTAGCACTAGAACACACATTGAAAGCACCTAGATTGTCTCAAAGAAAAAAAAAATCTGATGCTTGGGCTCCCCCATCCTTCTAGAGACTGTGATGTAATTGTTCTGGGGTGCAGCTCGGGCACTAGGGTATTAACTGCACCCATTGTACCTTCCCAAGTGATGCTAATATTCAGGCAAGTTTGAGGAGCGCGGCTACAGCCTCACCCTCGGCTTGATTTCTTAGCATGTCTCTGCCCTGAGATGTCTTCCTCTACCCTCCACATCTACTCCTAGGAAGGAAGAGTGTAATCATACTGTCTACTCCCTGCATGCTCTGGGCAACCTTTCCAGACACTGGACAACTCTCAGTAGGATGCTGGTGAGAAGACAGGAGCCATTCTCTCCAGACTGCTTCAAAGGGCTCAAAGTCTCTGCTTATCCCACTAAACGAAATGTTTATCAGGCCTCAACTTCAGTAAGTACAGGCGAACAGCCACTGGAAGCCTGTGGAAGGTTCCTTAGCCCCAAGCACCCAGCACCAGGCCAGCTCTGCTGAGTCCCTTCAAAGCAGATCTCCCTGGCTCCTTCCCCTGGCCAGCCTCCTGCCTCTCAGTCCATTATGCAGCCTAGCACCCCCACCATTTAGGTATCAGCTCCTTTCCCTTTAAGCAATTCCCTTATCAGGGCTCACAGATAATGCAAACACTAGGAAAATACTATTTTTATATTCTAGTGGGTACAGCTTATAATAATTCATGCTGGTAGGTTTTGTTTCCTATATATTCGGATCCTGACTGCAGTCTACCTCCAGGCGGGAACAAAATGGGTGTAGTCAGAGGCAGTGGGGGAGGCTCCCAACCTGCGTTTGATGCACATTCAGCACCCTCTTGTCCAGAGCAGAGTGTGGAGTTGGCCTCACAATGTTGATTCTCTTAAGGAACTCAGACCAACAGCAGAAGAGTGCTGAACTTGAACGTGGCTTTCTAGCCAGAAGAATGACCCTATAATATCTCACAAAGGTAATTCTTTAAAAGCAATGCTTCTTTTGTATTTCTTCAACCATTGAAAACCTTTTCTTTTTTTTTTTTTTTTGCTCAGCACAAATTTTCCCTAATTCCTTTACTTTTCAAATCCTGCCTGAGAACAATAAAACCTCTATCCTAACCCAGGTGCTGCTGCTAAGAAGCCTTGTAACTCTGAGTAAAACTGAACCCCTCTCTGAGCCTCAGTTTCTACCTCTAAAAAGGAGATCACACTTCACTAGGTCATTGCTAATCTTTTATTCCGACCTCACATGACTCTGTGACTGTCATCCCTCTTTATTCCATTATAATCGGTGGGTCTTATTTCCAGCATCTAATCCATGGTGGACAGTCACATCATCTTTCCTTTTAGCCACTGTTGTCCTCTGGCCCAGCATTAAAAAAAAAAAAGGAAAAAAGGAAAGAAAAAGCATATGTTTTAGAGGATGGGGGAATATCAATAGAATTTTTTAAATTTTTATCATCGTCAACCCTTCCTATTGCAACGTTGGTGGTGATGAAGCTAAATTGGCCATAAAGTATGAAACTGCCTCTTTTCATCCACTAAATGTCATATTTTACATCTATTAACATTAGTATTCACATCAAAAGCCAATTATCAAATTGTTGTAAAAAGTGCATCTTACGAGGGCAAGAAATAAGGATACTAGGAGAGCTGACATTAAATACTCTACACATATTTATGTGAGCAGATGAGCATTGTGATATTATTCTTGGTATTTCAAGTAAAGAGGTAATTATCAAATTAGAAAATGGGAGACTATTGCTATTGTTTATCTGCAGAGTGGTTAGCTTCTTTGCTGGTACTGTTGAATAACAAAATATGCCTACGCTATTATTCTGATATAAAGAACACAACGGTGGGCGCAGAAGATCTGTTAGTTTTGTTGAATTCATGCTCATTTCAATTATATCAAGTTTTTCAGATCACAGTGACTATGTGATTATTCGATCCCAAATATTCCCTTTTGCCCACATTAGATTACAAAAGTAACTTTATTATACTATTTCAATTATTTTTCTACAATGGATTCTTTTTTTTTAAATTGACAATGCTTCTGATTCCTTTGTTTGTAAATACTGTTATAATTTTCTGTTGTTCTCTTTCCCCATCTCTCCTCCCAGTTTTACATCAGAACTGTTGATAAGGATGACCCTAAAATTCCTATTTTCCACCCATGCTCCTAAGATTAAATGCTGTTGATCTGAATACAATTAGTTCCATTAGCACATTTTAACAAGGCAATTACCAAAAAAGGTAGGGAAAACTCATCACATCTACTGAGAGCGATACTGTACAGCCACGGGAACTGTGGCACAGGATCCAGGAAAGCAAAATTTCATGTTGGGAAGCTGTACTCCTACACCAGTTGACACAAGCATTATTGTTGTGATCATTTTGAAATCTCATATTACCTTAAATTATAGTTTTGCAAATGTATAAGGAGTGTGCTAGGAAGATTTCTGGTCACTTTTCTTGAGACAGTTCCTCTCCTGAGGCTCCACGGAACTAACCTTGACAAAAAGTGAGCGCCCTCCAGTCAACACCCAGACCTTGAGTCTCCATGTTCTGAAATCAACAAAAGCTCGCAACTATCTCCCCCACCCCAGCTTCCTTAAGGCATAACCAACACATACATGTTTTACAATACACACACCAAACACGTCCACCTGATGTTTCAATATGTGTACACGTTGTGAAATGATTACATCAAGCTAATTAACATGTCTACCTCATACATCATTTTTTTTTTTTTTTGTGGTGACATTTAAAATATACTCTCTGTAGCAGTTTTCAAATTTACATTATTATTAATTAGTCACCTTGCTGTTCAATAGATATGCAGAAAATATTCATTCTAACTGCAAAGTTGTACCCTTTAACTAACATCTCTTCATTACTATCTTTTATTTTTAAAAAATGATATAGGGACAGTGGAGAGTACTAAATGGGTAGCTCACACCTGTAATCCCAGCACTCGGGAGGATGAGGCAAGAGGATCACTTGAACCCAAGAGTATGAGGTTGCTGTGAGCTATGATGCCACAGCACTCTACCAGGGGTGACCAAAGGAGACTCTGTCTCAGAAAAAAAGAAAGGAGAACTAAAAGAGAAAATTATCAATATTTAAAGCATTATAATTAATAAGTTACTTGCACTTCCCCTCCTTTTTTTTTTTTTTTTTTTGAGGCAAAGTGTCACTTTGTTGCCCTATAGCGTGCCCTGGCATCATCATTGCTCACAGCAACTCAAACTCCAGGGCTCAAGTGACTCTCTTGCTTCAGAGTCCCCAGTAGCTGCACAATGCCCAGCTATTTTTCTTCCTTCCTTCCTTCCTTCCTTCTGGTTGGGGTAGGGGCATCTTGCTCTTACTCAAGCTGGTTTCCAACTCCTGAGTTCAGGCAATCCACCTGCCTCAGCCTTCCTAAGTGCTAGGATTATAGGTGTGAGCCATGTGCCCAGCCTCACCTCCTATTCTAGATGCAAATACTTTTCCTATCTTATTTAATCATCACAACACCTTCCAACAAACACTGCTATCCCCATTTTACTCTTGAGAAAACTGAAACTTAAGTAACTTGCCCAGAGAACCTAGGTCATTATTGGTACTTCATCAGCCTACGATGAACTTGTGTACTCTCCACAATTTTGTGGCATTGGGGCAAGCCACTAAGCAAGATATAACACCAAAGAATAAAGTGACTCAGGTTGTTAAGTCAACAAACTAAGGCAAACAACACTGCATGCGTTTTATTCTTCTAATATATTTTTGGAGGAGAACAAATTGCCCTGGGAGAGGTATGGCATAATTTCATTTGGAGTGTCGTCCTTCTGGTAGCGGCAAACTGAAATATACACACACTAAAATCAGATTGCAATTAAAATCCAATTATAAATATATTACTATATTAGACACCTACCCAGGAAAGATCCAGCAGGGGACCTCCTCTGAAAGGCAGTGTGTCACAGTCTTCAAACTGCTGCCATGCGTACTTCTCACTGTGGCCCCTGACCTTGAACATGTGTTAAACAATGCTTGGCAGCCTTTCTCGGAGAGGGAAAGGACTGAATTTATGTCTCATGATGGAGTAACTTTAATAATGCTATTACCAATTTACTTCGGTGGATGACATGTGAGGAATATTAAATTTTCCTAGTGTAAATTATTAAACAAATTAAACACAGCATTTAAGCTGGTGGGTTTGCAGAGATGGAATTTGCGTGAGGTCAGGAAACACAGGGTCCCCACGATGGTCCACACGTGGCCTTCACACCTTTAGACCCTTTGTTCAAATGATTAGTTATTTTCTCTGACTTGATATGTCTGCAAATACTTACCCAAAGAAATGGGCAGCCATTTCTTCTCTACTCGAGGCTTTTTTTTTTCCCTTAGGACATGATGAAGAAACCAAACAAAAGGCCATGTCACGCTGCAGTGTATCTGAAGATCCAGGGATTTCCTTCCAGTTGCCTTCTAGAAGATTTGCACTGCTGACATTTCAGTTGATTTTCTTTAATTCAACAGAACATTTCACCTACAGAACTCAGGCTTCTAATATTTTTCAACAGTTGTCCTTAAGCTCATTTGTCATCATTAATATGGGCCACCCAGACAGATCACCCAGCCCAAGTCCATTCGCCCGTCAGGCTCTCCAGTGAGAACACGGAACTTCAGCTAGATTTCAATAGAGTTAATTTATGAAAATGTCTAGGGGCCAGCCATTGGACCCCCACCGTTCCTGTTTAAATGGTCTGGCATAGACTATGAGACCACACTGTATACATCAACTTCTTACAGCTATAGGACAGGTGCTAATTAATCTACCTAATTACACAGTCAGTGGAAGAGGCTTACACATAGGATTCTAAATCTGGAGGGGGGAAAAAAATACATGGGAAGGGGAAAGAGAGGGAACGCACTTTTGGTTTTATACTGAAACATAATTTCAGGAGTCAGCCTATTTGTCATTTCTACTTAAGTCGGACTGATTTGTGTATTTTCCCCACATCACAGTTTCTCTCTGTGCACACGCATATGTGTTTCCCTCCAGCAGTATAGTTAAAGGCACCAAGAAAAAAAAAACAACAGTAAGCTGACCTGAGAATTATTAGCTTAACTCTATTTTTCTTAACTGCAAACAAAGCAAGAAAAAAAATCCAAACAGTATGTAAGATCATTTACATGAAATGCGCAAGACCCCAAATGATGCTGCAATTCCGGCAGGCTCCTGTTTTCAGTTAACCACTTAGAGGGCCAGTCCCTGGAATTCCCTGGGCATCCATACAAATGAATATAATTACAGATACCATGAGCACAGGCCTATGAGGCTGTTGATTATGTTAGATAACTCAGGGATACAGGGAGAAAGAAATCCTGGGGTGTGCAATCGATTTTGCCACGTATATTCTCTTGGTCCTCCCAGCTTTTCAGAAGGGTTGAAATGTTCTTTCTCCACTTCCCAACTGCCGTGGACCCCTGTGAATGCTGTGATAGCTGTCAGGGAAGGGACAGAACTACTCCTGATCCTCCCGAGGAGTAAAAGCACATAGCAAGGGATCTATTCTCAGGGCAAGATCCTGCTTGAGTGATACATCCTGAAAGGAAGGAGTCAGGTGGTAAGTGAAACCAGTCAGCATGAGCTTACTCTGCCCTAGGGACGAGAACAAGGCGAATCTTCCCAGCACCCAAGAAGAGACGCTGGTCACTGCAGCCATGTGCCTGCATCCCCTTCTACAAATGCCCCTACCCCGTTACAAAATAATGACTTGGTGTCGTGAGTTAAAACAGCGGAAAATAATTTTTAAAAATGAATAATTTAAGAATTCACATGTCTCGTTAACAGTAAATGACTTTCCAGCTGGGCAGAAAACCAAAATCTGCATTTGGCAGTTTTACAAGTCATTATGGAAATATGTCTACTCTTCATTTGATCTCCTATTTCTAGAGATCTTCCTCATTCTAGATATCTTCCTCTTCTATGTGTTACAGAAGGCATTTCAAGAGGCTAAAAAATTAGGTGCCATTTGTGATTTGAGAGCAGAAAAAGAAAATAATAATAAAATACCTGACAATTCAACATTATGTTAAGCAAAAGGAGCTAGACACGAAAGCCACATATTGTGTGATTCCATTTACGTAGTATATAAAGTATCGAGAAAAGGTAACTCTAGAGAGAGAAAAAATAGATTATAGAGAATGACTGCTTAATGGGGACAGAGTTTTTGTTTGGGGAGATAAAAAAAAAAAGTCTGGAACTAGCTAGTGATGGTTGCACAAGACTGCAATTGTTCTTAATGCCATCACATGGTACCCTTTAATTTCACGTTATGTTAATTTACAATAAAAAAAAAGATAGTAACAATATTTGAAATGGTGGGAATCAAAGTTTGGTTCCAATGGATGACAGATGAATCAAAGGATCAGAAATTGTGGGAGGTGTGCTAATGTTGCCAGGGCTTCCTGGGGGATTACGGAAGAGAAGAACAGAGCCTCCCTCGGCCCGGTTTCCTGCCTTCACCTTGTAATCCTGAGATCTGTCTGCCACGAAGAGATGAACGCCTGAGAAGAGAGTCACAAGAAGGCAGATAACCACCTTTCCCTCCTTTCTCAGCCGAAAAGTCCTTGGAGAGAGCCCAGCTAAGCAGGTGGCCAAACCGCATTCAGCTAACAAGGTTTCCAATGCATTCCATTTCCCTGGAGTGTTCACAAACAATAGGAATTGGAGGTATATAAGATTACTGCTTATAAACTCCAAAATGCTCTGCACAGCTACACCTGATCATATGTCCCTTCCTTATCAAGAAGGCAAGAGAAAAAGAGGAGAGGAAAGGAAGTAGAAAGGGAATAGACAGGAGGAGAAATGACAATATCCACAGAAACCTTTCCACCCTGCATGCCTAGTCAACGTCTGTGCATCGCTCTGAAGAGGCTTAACAGTATGAATCATAATGATCTTGCCATAGGGAACTATTGGTTCCTTCATCTCCTATTATCTCCTTCATAAATGGAGATAAATCACATTTGTTGTGGGAAGGGTGAGAAAAATTTACATCTGGTTACTAAAGCTGGTCATTGGTGCTACAAGACCTCGGGACCAAGAAAGGCATCAAAATCTTCTCATTTCATTGATGGAAAAAAAAAAAAAAAAAGAGAGAGAGAGAGAGAGAAAGGCACAGAAAAGAAAAGATCTGAAAAGACTGACTATACTTTATGGCAGGCTCTAAAGATTTAGATTCTATGAAAATGGAAGAATCCAGCTAATGTTTTGCGGATATTTTGCCCTAAGCACCATGACATGTTTTGACAGCAAGGTGCACAGTTAGATGCTAAGAATTTGGAGGTAACAGTCTTGGGTTTAAATTATGTTTTGCCACTTAATAGCTAATAGTACACTGAGTAAAAAATTTAATCTTTCTTTACCTTAATTTTCTCAATCGTAAAATGGAGGTAAGTATATCTAGCTATAAGGTCATAAAAAGAATTAAATGAGCTAAATTTAGGTAAAGGGTTTAGCATAGTATTTGGAGCATGAATACTTGGTACCTAACAGATACTGGTGGCATTGCTATTGTTAGAATCCACTCTAGAATGTTATTTTGCTGTAAGTTGTTTTTCAGCTTTTCTTTTTCCCTTTTTCTTTCTTGCCTTTTCTTTTCTTTTTTTTTTTTTTTGACAAATTATCACTCTTTGCCCTGGGCAGAGTGCATTATAGCTCACAGCAATCTCAAATTCCTAGGCTCAAGCCATCCTTTTGCCTCAGCCTCCTGAGTAGCTGGGACTTCAGGCATGTGTCACAATATCCAGGTAGTATCTCTATTTTTTCTAGAAATACTAGAGATATAGTCTTGCTCTTGCTCAGGTTGGTCTTGAACTCCTGAGCTCAAGCAATCCACCTGCCTCGGCTGCCCAGAGTGCTAGGATGACAGTCATGAGCCACTGCGCCCAACCTTTTTTCAACTTTTCAAAATGTTCATATCACAATGTTGAGAAACTCATTAAGAGAATAAAGCTAAGGCTTCAAGAAGAAACAAAGAGAAGGCTGGTTTCTATCTTCAATATTAATCCTGTATCACTAAGACTCAGTCAAGTTTAAACAGCAGTTCATCAGTAGTAGTGAAGCCCAGGTTCCCTGACTCTGAAAATAAATTTCTACCTAATAGGCCATGCATAGCAATACTTTTAGCATACATATTTAGTTTAGAGTATGTTCTTGTGGCGATCACATATAATAGAAACTTTAAAGAGAAGTACTCAGGGCTATCCTGCACTCATGGTTAGCCTCACCTCTTGCAGCTTGTACTGTCAATCTGAGTCTTGTGTGATCATTTATGCAGTCTCGACATCTTCCTACTATTCAACTCTCTGTGATACCCAGCGAGGCAAAATACATGCTACCCAAGTGTGGGAAGGTTTAGCACTCCATGTTTGGCCAACAGGGCCACACCACTTTTGACCATCAAGTGTAAACCTGACAATCACTAATATTCTTTTTTTTTAGAGACAGAGCCTCACTTTTTCGCCACCATAGAGTGCTGTTGTGTCACAGCTCACAGCAACCTCTAGCTCTTGGACTTACGTAATTCTTTTGCCTCAGCTTCCCCAGTAGCAAGGACTACAGGTGCCCGCCCGCCACAGTGCCTGGCTATTTTGTTGTTGTTGTTGCAGTTTGTCTGAGGCTGGGTTTGAACCTGCCACCCTCGGTATATGGGGCTGGCACACTGAGCCACAGGCACTGCCCCATCACTAATATTCTTGATTCTGCTTTTACCAGGGCCTACTTCACTAACTTTCCAGGTGCCCTGATCCTGCTTCATGACTCAGCAAAATGTTTCCACCATCTGTGTATTTATCCATGAAAAATAAATAAATTGATGCTTTCAAAGTTTTGAATCACCTGTAGAAAAAAAATCTAGGCTCTTTGATTAAATAGACTTCTAGTAGCTTTCAATAGCACTTGCTGGGCAAGGTGACTCCAGGACTTCTGTAGGGGATACAGCCACAGAAGTTGGGATGGGTTGAGGGCTTGCTGGGGAAGGGGGGCAGGGGGGAGCTTTGGCCATGCCCAGGCAAGTTGGAGCAACTAGGTGGGAATGACTCGGGCCATGGAAGTCATAATATTACTAAGAGCAAATGTGCTAGGTACTACTTATTATCAGTTAAACAGTGTTCTACGTACTTTTTATAGACTCATTCATTAACTATAAAGTGAAAGTCAATATGCCAAAATCCAAGCTCTGTTTGGTACAGTGGAAAAACACGATGAGCAGAAATTCCAATGTGGGCATGGGGGTGGGGAAAGGTGGGGGAGAAGGGGCAGGGCTGACAAAAAGGCAACCAGACCCCTTCGTTATCACACCAAATGGATGAGTGACTCCAAGCAAGGCATTTCTCCCTCCCGGTAAAGTTTCATCATTGACAAATGAGGAAAATTTCATTTGGAAAAATAGTGCTGAGTTGGAACTGGGGGTAGATGCTGCAACCCTGATTACTAGTGGAGACAGAACACGTGGGTAGAAGTCAGGCCCCATGGGTCATTCTCAATTGCCTTTCTCCTTTCTCCTTATCTTCTTCTCTCTCTCTTTTTAAAATAAAAACCAGATTGGCATTCAAGTCTTTAAAGAAAGAGGACAGTTGCTCACTAATCTATCTACTCTTGGTATAAGATATAAGTTCAGAGTCATTGAAATGCATAATTCAGAAGGGTGTACGGAAACCTTTGGAAAAACAAATTCAATTCATTTTAATTTCCTCAAAATATAACCACATTAAATGCTGGTATATATACATGTCAACAGGAAAACTATTAATTTTTTATATCTTAAGGGATGTTTGAATGATCAATAAACCATGACCTCCATCATGGCAAACAAAGACAAATTTGCAAAGTGTCTTATATGCTAGATGGTTACTGCTGTTTAAAAAAAAAAATTTCACAATAAGTATGATCATGCTTGCCCCTATTTTATAGGCAGTGAATATCCCAGTTCAGACATTTTTACTTCTTCAGTTTTTTACTTCTTTCCAATGTTCTGGAATGTTATTTTGCTATAAGTTGTTCTTCAGCTTAACATTAATGTTCAGCTCAAACAATGTTATTTTTTAATTAGGAATCTCATGATATTCTAATAAATAATGTTAAAAGATAAGGCATGAAAATGTAGACTTCAATGTGCGATAAATCCAATTCTAAAAACATGAAGTGCAATGTGTTAGGGCTTGTGCTTTAGCAATTATAAACATAAATAGAATTTCCTTTCGCTTTCAAATACATTCTAAGTCTATCGTAACAGAACTGCTGTCAGAAAGGCAAACAGATGAAGGAACAAACAGCTGACTTTACCTCCTGCTCTATAAATAAGGTCAGACTCCAGTGCTGATGGGGAAACGCAACCCATAAATTTGGTACCACTGTTTTCTTGGTACATTTATATGATTGACCTGTATAAATGTGTGGTGTTTTCACTTGTATAAATATAAAGAACTTGCTGAATAAATCCTGCTATATATCTCTCTGTATCAAAATGGAACACTCCACTGTTGTGAAATCCTGCAGTTAACAAAAATAGCCTGCTTTTTCTTAGGTTCATCCAATATGGGCACACAATAGTTGAAAAGTAACTAAGTATGCTTCGAAAGGTAAACTTTCTAAATGTAAAAATGTAAATACTAAAAAATGTATAAAGGAAATGTTTTGTTCACTGTCCCCAAACAAAAGTTGCCTCTTTTTTTTTGAAGGAAGTATTTCCCAAATGATTAATGAGTATATAAAATAATATCAATCAGATAATAGACAAGGTCCTGCATGACAACTGCTAATGCTTCCTGGGAGTAGTACACACAGAAAGCAGTTCTTAACACCTTCCTCAACCTGGTAATGATGGGTTCATTGCAGGGCATACTCTCAACAAGAGTTAAGTAGTAATCCTGCAGCAATAAAACCAATTATGTTTCCCCTCTTAGCAAGGTTACATCACCATCACCATCTTACAGGGGAAGGGGGACTAAACCAAAATGACCCCAAACAAAAAGAATCTGGAGAAGAATTTCTTAGGATGAGGAGAATGGAACCCAGGGACGTGAAGGCTGCTGGGCTGCTGACTGGTCAGGGAAGGTGCTCAGCTGACCCTGTAAAGCAAGAGCCCAGGGGAGAGGGTGAGTCACATATCACAATGGCCCAGGAGAGCCCAGATGACAGAAGGCTCGTGGCATGATGGCCTCCAGGCCAGGACTACATTGATTCTATGAATTTATCTTCTCTGCTCTCCTTTACCATGGAAAAAACAACAGTCATTTGTTGAAATGGATTGGTTGCTGTGGCCTCATACGGAAGGTTCCTTTTTAGTTCCAGGAATCTGGGAACATGTGCTTCGATGCCACCCCCTTACCTTTTCTAAAGCCTTCTGTTTTTCCTACTGCATCATCAGGCTCAATGAAAATGAAGCCCTAACTGTAGCAAAATACACTTAAATTCTCCCACAGGAAGGCAAAGTCTCATGAACAGATTATCAAATTGCAACTGAAAGGAGAGGCCAGGTTTGTGTGTTGAAACTCTCGTCTGGTTTCTTTGACAAATATGCCTGATTTTTTACAGGCTTAGGCAGGGAGGTCACTGATTTCAGTAACCACAATTCACTAAGTGAACAGCCGTGGGCTTCTTTCCTTTAGCATCAGACCTCTAATTTGGCACCCACTCTGAGCATCTTCACTTAGCCATTTATGGCTCATGGAAATGTTCTGTCTCTCCCTCCTCAGAGTGACAAGTGGCTTGGCGATATGAACATGCAGAATGGTCTGCTAGACTGTAAGGGCATCTTTTTCATTTTATTTATTTATTTATTTTATTAAATATACACACAAATGTACACAGTTAAATCATAGCTGTGTACATTTGTGTAATCAAGGGGTACAATGTGCTAGTTTCATACACAATCTGAAATATTCCCATCAAACTGTTCAACGTAGCCTTCATGGCATTTTCTTAGTTATTGTATATAGACATTTGTATTCTGCATTTAATAGGTTTCCCTGTACCCATTCTAAGATGCACCATAGGTGTGGCTCCACCCATTACCCTCCCTCCACCCTGACTTCCCCCCTCCCATTCTCTCCCTTGGCCCTTTCCCCATAGTCTTGTGCTATAGTTGGGTTATAGCCTTCATGTGAAAGCTATAAATTAGCTTCATAGTAGGGCTGACTACATTGGATACTTTTTCTTCCATTCCTGAGATACTTTGCTAAGAAGAATATGTTCCAGCTCCATCCATGTAAACATGAAAGAGGTAAAGT